>VZRX01010808.1:278218-448530 GCA_013398075.1 Notiomystis cincta
GGGGGCGCGGGCCGCAAGCCCTGAGAGAGTGGGCACACCCAGCGCTGAGCCGAGGCACAGGTGCGAAGGGGCGAGCTCGCTGCCCCGGGACTGCGGGGCGCTCGGCAGGTGCTGGCAGCTCCCCGAGAGCCGCTTCCCTGCCCGCTCTGCTCGCAGCCCTCGGACAGGGGCACGCCAGATGCAGCCACATGCGGCTCGTGGTCGCAGCAGCTCTAGAGATAGATTGTACTGCAGGTCCCTGACAGAATTCACTTTATGCGGTGGAAATACTCCTTTTTTGAAGGATTTTTTTAGCTAAAACAGGGAACCATTCTGTAAACCTACTGTTGTATTGTTCTTTGCAAACTGAGTGCCAGCAGCTACATGGGCTAGGCAGGGCCGGCTTAAAGGGGAAAATGGAGAGGTGATGTTATGTGCCTCATTCAATGAGTACAGTGTGGAGTCTAAACTAATGCTGGTGTAAAATATACAGTCTTCTGTTATTACTTGAAAAAACCAACCAACCCAGAAAAATCTTACAGGCCAGCCAACAGGGAGCGTCACTAAATTGTGGAAATACTAAATGACAAGAAAACTGCTTTTCTATATAATAAAAGCTGGTTTTTTTGTACCTTTATCATTCAAGCTAAGACAGTCTTTAAGAGTGATTAAGTTCCAAGTTCTGATTAATGCCCAGCTTCAATACAAGTCAACTCATAATTTAATCCTAGGCTTCTAGTAATATAATAAATACTGTTAACACCCAAAAAGCTTATAACATGGGTTTCTGCCTTCATGAGTGGCTTCATGACTTTCCCCACACAACTAATGGGGAGCAGAAGCAACATTTGTCTGTAGAGTGGTGACTGTACTTGTGAACCTGTTGGTGTTCTTGTCAGGTAATCTCTACAGCAGGCACATCCAGGTGGATGGAGAGATGTTGGCCATCCAAGTGCAGGACACTCCAGGAGTTCAGGTGAGCTAGATGCAATCAGGCTACCAGAGTAGCTCTAAATGTTTGTGTGCTTGCATCCCTCTGGGCAGCATCTTGTTGTGGTCTTCTGTAAAATGTTTTGCTGTTGTTTCTGAGTTTGGTGTTCTGTGTGGGAGAGGTGGTAACCTGTGTTTTAACCAGTCAAGCCAGCTGTGTTGAGACTGTTTCAATGAATCAGTTGTTCATTGGAGACTCATTACTTTTGAGTGGCTGAACTACTGAAGTGCTTCGTTCCTGTGTATTGGGAACATTAGGCACAAACCCAGAAACAATTCAAACTGGTATATGTGAAATATGGTATATGAGAAAATAAATGTCATGACCACTGCCCAACAAGCCTCATAAATGTGTATGACAAATCGAAGTCTGCTACATTGTGGCTGTGCTCATTAGTGTCACAAGTTAAAAGTTTTGAATGTATAGACCTGAGTAATTCTGGATTGTTGCCTTTTTGAACTGGGCAACACTCCAGGTCTAAATGCTTCCAGCTCATATCTTTGCTTCCCCAGACTTACTGTCTAGCCAGTTAATTTCCCATTCTGTGTAACTACAAAGTCTTTCTCTGCATGCAGAACTACTCAGGTCAATTTTCCATTTGAGTATAGCAAACTCCAGTGTTAAATTCCAACTTTTTGCAGCTGAATCAACATCTGCATTTATTCGCTATGCTCAGATTAAGTTCATACTTGCTATGTGAAATCCAAATATATGTCTGAAGCTGTAAAATGCTATTTGGCTTTACAGACTCTTGAAGACAGGTTCCTTTAATCTTTTATGACTTCAGCTATCTAATTTGAGACCGTTCATTTTTCAGATCCATGAGCACAGTCTGGATTGTAATGAGCAGCTGAACAGATGCATTCGCTGGGCAGATGCCCTGGTGATTGTCTTCTCCATCACTGACTACAAGAGCTTTGAACTGCTCAGTCACCTTTACCATCACGCCCGACAGCTGCATCCAGGGAACATGGTTCCTGTCGTCATCGTGGCGAACAAAGCCGATCTC
This sequence comes from Notiomystis cincta, assembly GCA_013398075.1. NCBI lineage: Eukaryota > Metazoa > Chordata > Aves > Passeriformes > Notiomystidae > Notiomystis > Notiomystis cincta. Next base: position 280,198 of record VZRX01010808.1, read on the forward strand.
CTGCACATCAAAGAGGTGGAGCCTCAGCAGGGACTTCAGCTGGCCAATATGCTGGGCTGTACTTTCTATGAAGTGTCTGTCAGTGAAAACTATAACAACGTCTTCAATGCCTTCCATCTCCTCTGTAAAGAAGTCAATAAACAGCAAATAACCAGCACCCCTGAGAGGAGGAGAACCTCTCTTATTCCACGGCCAAAATCACCCAACATGCAGGATCTGAAGAGAAGGTTTAAGCAAGCTTTGTCTGCCAAAGTGAGGACTGTCACTTCTGTTTGACAGAACAGCCCCTGATCTACCCAACTTTAGCTTGAGATTGAAACCTGGAGTGTTTAACACTGGCACATGTAGAACCCAAGGCATTGTGAAAGGAGGATGGTTTGAGTAGCCTTTTGCATGGTAGAAGTCTTTAAGCAGTTGCTTAAAAAAAGAACAGTATCAGATTAGAAAAGGAAAAAGAAAAACCCCAAAACCTTCTGAGAAAAATAGTTCTAGGATGTGACTTGCTGAACAGGTATTTTCCTTTGGAAAGGGAAGGTTTCAGTAAATGAAACAATTTGCCTTTTCCCCAGTTGGACAGATTTGGCTTTCATTTGTGCAGAAACCACCTTTTTGCTATAACTCAATTTGAGCAGGGAAATGCCTTGAACTGCAGGTCCCTGTTGAGAAGTAACCACTTGAGTTTTGTTCTTACATGGATGAAGGACAGCATGATGCAACTGTTTAATTTTATTGCACAGTTGAACTGTTTTTTCTGTGTATTTCAAAACAAATAAGCAAACATCAAATGGTTCTGTAAAAATAAGTGTAAAATAAGTGGACAGGACTGAGCATCAAGGCTGTAAACAATGGTCCTTTATTTTTTACTAGCCATGTTATTGCTGACAACTTGACCATACTCTTTGTACGCAAAGCTGTTGTCCACAGGGTGTAAACATATCTAATTACAAACAACTCTTTTACTGTCTGAAAAAGTACTTTCCAGACTAAATGATCCAACATGGAGCTTCTGAGGAATGAGTGTGGAGTTGGAATGATAGTCCAATTCTAAGACATCTTTTTTTCTCTCTCTGTCTCGCTGGTGTGCAGTAGGCACAAAAAGAACAAAAGGTGTGAAGCATGGGTGGCTTCGGGCAATGAAGCTGATGGCTTGTTCTGAGCTGAGCCAGACCCTCTTCGTTCTTAAACACATGGCAGATTTATATAAATACTTTTTTTTTTTTTTTAATATTGAGCCAATGGAGTTCAGAGCCTAAGGGCCTAATACACATGCACTTTAAAAAGCCAGTCGTGCTTTTGTTTAAACTGTAACTTATTTATTTCGTGTACAGTTACTCCTTCTAGGGAGTGGACTTTTCATTCTTACTGCCTGGTACAACATTAAATTTTTGAATTGCACGTTTCCTTGTGTGTTCTTTGGGGGTGAGAAACAAGGAGTAACAACCAGTGAAATGTTGAGACAAAGTAATAGCTTTCTTAAGCTAGTTAACATACATTGCTGAAACAGCAAGGTGTCCTTTCCTGCCTATGCTGTTGCTTTATTAGCATAAACCACAGGGGTTTTGCTCTCACAAGTGCTTTACAACTTCCTTTTAAGAAATTCTTTTAGGAGAAGAACTGAATAAGGCAAAGGCCTTTCAAATTAAAATGGGATGCTTCATTTCCACTTGTCAAAAATACTTTGGTCTTTCTCTCTAGTGAGAAAAGGAATGGTGTGAGGTAGATCAAAACCTGGAAGAACATGAATTCTAAGGGACTGCCACTTTCTTTAAAAAAAAAAAAAAAGATAATACTTGTTTTGAGCTATATCACAACGAAGAACTTAATCAAATTCAAGTCTTCAAGTAAACATGAAAAAGGTAAAGTAGCTTTACTAAAGGCCTTCCTGAGGAGGATGTTTGTGCTGGTACCAGGCTGGCAGCCATACAGGCTCACCTTGTTGGCACACAGCTGCAATAAGTGATGCAGGGAAGCTCTGTCAGGGTCCTGGCTGATGATAATCTTTTGGACCATGAGTTACTAGCCAAATTATTTAGGATTGGAATTGTTTGAACAAAACTGAGCTTGCCCTTCTACTCTGAGTTTATATCAAATAGTGATTAGCTTATTAATAGAGAAGTAAACCAATTTCCCAAGGGTTTATTATTACCTTTTGAGTATTGCTAGGTGTTGCAGGCAGATGACACTCTTTGATGTGGTCCTGCCCATGCAACTTTCTTCTGTGCTGTTTCTACTCACATGAAACTGTCAGGAGATCCCTCAGCCTTTTCCCCAAGCACAGGTTCCATGTAGCTGCTGTGGCTATTTCCTACAAATAAGCTTACTATTGCACTAGGGCCACTGGAAAGACTCCACTGTGCTTTTGGTCTGTAAGTACCTAAGTCTGAGCTGGTGGCTGAGTTCCAGCATCAGTTACCACAGCTGTGGCCCCACGGGCTGAGAACATTGTGTGTGGGCCTGGAAAATGAGTCTCTGTCACGGTCAAAGGAGCACTTGACCCAGAGGAGTGCAAGATCACCAGTGTCTGCTCAGACACAGTAGGTCTTTAGATGGCCAAGTCAGAGACCTGAGGGCATTTGGCAAAAGAAGGTGAGGGAGTGAAGACCACAACTGGCAGCCTCCACCAGCTCAGGAAAGCAGCAGCATCTGAGAGGTGTGAGTACCTGAGCTCAGCAATGGCCACTGAACAGAGGCAAGCCTTTCTGCTATCAGCAGAGCGTAGGAAATGTTCTAGGACTGAGATGGAAGTCTAGATTCCTAGGGGCAATCAAATAACGCAGAAGTAAAAGGGATATGCAGTCCTGGCATGTGTAGCTCTGCATACTAGGAGAAAAGGAGAAGACAGATCAGGTTTGGCATTGTAAGAGCATTGCTTTATTGATTACAGAATTTACGAAACAACCATACTCTAAGAAAGACTGAACATTGCAGAATGACAGAAAAACAGAGAGACCAACTACTGGCTTTCTAGTTGCTCTATTCAAACTATTCCTTAAGCTTTTAATATTGCAAACTCATAGCATTTCTCATTTTTTTTATAGCACAAAGTTCCATTCTATAGTCATTCTTATAAATTTCTCTTCCATAGAGGCGACATTGTCCATGCTTTATAATCTGTCCATTGTTTCCTTCCAGCCACTCAAAATTGAACTTAAACCAAAATGCACCCTTTTCTGAAGACCATTATAAACATTTAGGAGAACTAATCCCAGCTAGTGAACAAAATTTAAAAAACTACTTCCCATTTAATCTACTCCTTTGGCATAATAAAGAATGCTATGATAGAGTGAATGTCACTTAATTTCACATTCTTGTCTCAGTGTAAGCTGTAGTTGTAGCATTACTTGGGTGAAGCAAGAGGATGCAGCTTTAGAGCTCCACCATTTTACATTGCAATTCAGAAATCTCGGTGCTATATGCAATTAAAATCTCTATTGGCTGCTGCTCTTTCATCACAGATTGTAGCAAAGTTTTATAAAGAAAAATTACGTAACTGAATTTGATTGCTCTTTCATGATCATAAATTAAAAATAAAAGCTCTTCTCTAATCATGCTGTTCAGAAATCTTGCTCAAGAAAGAATCTGTGCTGTGGCCTCTTTAAAATGGGATCATGCCCTTTATTTTTCTTTCTTTCTTTTTCTTTTATAATGCATGTAAGGGGAGGATTCTTTTGGGGTTTTCATCAAACCATCACAGCCCATATGGCCTCCTGCATAAATCTACAGAGAAGTGTGCCATCAGAAACCATCTTTTCTTCTGGGACTGTGGGTGGAGAAACTAGAACAGGAAATGGAAATCTGAGAGAGAAGCAGCCATTTAACCCAGCCCTTGAGTCTGGCTCTCTGCTTCTCTGCCTCTAACAGTCCTGCTCAAAGAGCATCACCAGGCTGGGAGCTGCTGTGCCAGCTAAATCCAGGCTGGGAGCTGCTGTGCCGGGGCTGTGTTCCACCATCCCTCTGGAGTGAGGGACAAAGGAAGAGCAGAGGCTGTTAACATTGTATAAGGCACACATTTTGCAAGGTAGCATGACAGAAGGTGGATTTTGCTAGCCTCTCACTCCCTCAGCAGCATTTCCCACCAGCCACAAGCCCAGCAAAACCATCAGGAAAAATGGTACTGCTTGGGGAGTGCAAACTGTGCATCACCTGTTCCTTAGCTGCTCCTTTTGTAGGGAATTATTACAATCACCTCACCATGCTGAGTGAGGCTGGGAGTGATTCAGCACTGCACAGTGCTATTGTTAAGGAGGGGAGATTTGTTACTGGACAACTGGACCATTTTGAAGAGCTGCCCACGAGCAGATGTTCCCTTGCAGCCAGACACCCAGGTGTTTCACCTGGAGCTGTAACTGCACCAGTTGACACACCAGTTTGTGGAGGGCTATCAAGAGGAGTGACAGAGCAGGGATTTGATGTTTCCAGGCAAGGCACTCACTCATCCTCTCCACCCCCATCAGATATGAGCGTCAGGCTGGAGACGGTCTGGGGCAAACAGCAACTCAACAGCACTGTGTGGTGTCAGGAGTACAGAGGAGAGCACAATTACCTGAAAGGAGGGGAACAAGAAACAACAAGTCAAACTGAAAGGGACTGAGACAGTACTAATGAGCCATAGATAGTAACTGTTTGCATTACCCAGCTCTAGGCAGGCTGTCTGCCTCTGGTGTTTACTGACAGGGCAATACAACTTGTCCAGCGAAACTGTCTGCTCGCTAATAGCTGTAGTTAAATCGCTTTAAGGAGCATAATGACTGGTAGCATTGTATGTCTAATGAATGTGTGCTTTGACACATTTCTACCCACATCTTACCTGGTGATTTATTGTGACTGCCAGTGTGTTTACTGTGAGGCACCAGCTGATGGAAGCCATGGTTTCCTCTCCTATAGCAGAGATTTGAGTGATGCCTGCTTCCTCTCAGTTGAAGGTAACGTGAGCACCACAGAACTGCCTGCTGTAGGGAGCCAGACTCCCTATTCCAAAACATCTTTTCAGACCAGTCACAGGCTGTTCTGCACATCAGGCTCAATCCTGAGCACTGTCAGATGTTATCACTTTGGTTTCTTCCAGTTTTAATCCCAGATGGATCTGATGAATGAAACCATCGCTCACTACAACCATGATACACATCCTGCTAAGTGCAGGTACCTGTTTTGCCTAGGTGAAAACCAGTATATAATTACATGGTGTGAAGGCTTCTTTGCAGTGCAAAGCTATCATCCAGGAGTGAGTGTGTACACTCTTGCTGTGACAAGCTAACCCAGGCTTGAAATCATAGTACACTGCTCTTACTGAGCCCCAAGTTTAGCAGTGTCCATAGGGTCAGGACTGCAGGTAGGGATCTGGGGGCAGATTTAATCCTACTAGCCCACTTGAAAATGAATTTGCTTCTTCAGCGCAAACCCAAGGAGAGGAAGCACAAACATCAACAACAGAGTATGTCTGTGTGTCCATCTATTGCAGCAGCTACCAAATGCCTCGTGCTGTCCATCATGTGGCTTAAGTATGTGGTAATGCTGCATTTCAACTTTTTTTGTTGTTCTTTCTTTCATCTTTTCACTTCTGATAATGAAAAGATCCCTTCTGTATTGGTGATAGCCTCCCCCACACTTCTCCTTTTCCCTTGTCCTCCCACACAATCTGCAGCAAACTGACACTGATTAACTCTTCCTTCATAAGCCTGAAAAACTCTCTGTAACTTGCAGATGCCAAAGGCTGACACTGCCTTGCTTATGTTACATGAGAATCAGACTATAGCACAGTATGTGCTCATCTTGTTATCACGCAGCTTAACTCTAAAAAACACGAAGGGACACGTTACCAAAGTTTTTTGAGTGTACCAGCCAAACATCAACGATAGCCACTGACAGATAAAAGCAATTCCTTCTTGGAGTCCTACAACTGAACCCTCAGGTGATTTGTGCAATTAATAGCAAGCCCAGAGAGAAAAATGAGATCTGCAACTTTAATGTCTCAGAAAAGATGCTGCTGAATACAGTGGGACTTCTCTCCTTTCCCGCCAGTATCTCCAAGGGCTCGTTGAGGGGGATAAATGTGAATGTTTGTTCTTTCATTTTTACTGAGAAGAGGAGAACTGCCCAGATAAGCAATGCCCATCTCTTCTCCAGGCAGCTCTCTTCAGGACAGTCCTTTGCAGACCTTTTTGTTCCGTACTCCGTGCCTGTCTTGCACCATGCCTGTCTTTCACACTTCACCTGGAGGGCTACCACTCCTAATGGCAGCCAAGGTGGAAGAGCCAGGAGCTCCCATCCTGACCCACTGAACTCCAGTGGGAAGCTTCCCCCCAGCAGAAGGCAGAGAAGGATGCAGCTAACATCTAAAGGTGCATCTGAAAGAGTTTATCAGTCTGCCTGCCTCAGCCACAACCTCATAGATGGTTGTGCAAGTCAGGAGAAGGGAGGGGGGAAACATTCTCTCATGTTCTTTCCCCTTTATTACTCTCCTGAATAAAGCAGAAAATGAGAAGTAATTTCTTCCTTCAAAAATAGGATACTTCACACTAGTTACGAGGAGCTGTTTACCACCATCCAAACCCAAATGGTGCATAGGAAACACTGTAATCCTTTGTGCTTCTCCATGAGAAATAAAATTGTCATTCACATTCAGATGCAGAGCAGTTCTGTGGATGGAAACATGTGTCTCTTATTCCACATTTAAATGTCATTTGCTTCAACTCCAAACAATTGCTGAAGTAATCAGTGCACCCTGTCAGTTTTTCTTCAGTTACTTTACTGAATTTTTGTACTTACACATTTCTCCATTTTTCCAAGAGCCAGTAATTAGTATAAATGTTAGTGCTTTGTTTGACTGGAAGGGACTTGGAAGGCCAGTGTTTCCCTGAAGCCTGATTGCCTGAATAGCACAAAAAGGCTCTGTTAAACCCTGGCTTGAGTTAGATAAATGCCTGGCTTTTTGAAAAGAGAATAATCCTAAACAGGTGGTGCATATTCACAGCTATAGTGCAGAAATCCAGGTAAATCCAACAAACTTACAAACTTTTTTTGTGAGAGACTTGCACAACTGCTTAGTTTCTTCTTTCTCTTCCTCCTCCCACTTCTTCCCCAAAGTCCTTTCACCTCTAACATAGCACATTTGAATAAAGGGCAAGATGCAGTAAAAGCTTAAAATGCTTTAGGAATCTGCCTCAGAGGGTGACCTGCTGCCAGGGTTAAGCCAAAGCAAAGCAACACCAGATCCCATGTCACCACTGTCAAGCCTTAAGTCCCTCTAGAAAGCCAGTTGAAAATCTCCCTGCATAGTTCTCAACCAACTCAGATGTTAACCCTCTGTTTATCTTTCAGGGTGTCTTAGTACATTTTGTGTGTGGATTAACTTGTCCATCAGTGTGTCACAACTCAATTCCCCTCCAAAAGGGAAAATTTAATTTGCTATTTTGAGGAGATTAGCAGTAGGCTAATGGGGAAGAAATGTGTTATCAGATAAAAAAGAACACCACTAAAATGGTACTCCATCTTACAAAATACTGCTTGAGACTGCCTTGCAAAGACAACTGAAACATGGAAAACACATTTCAAACTGAGGGGCTGCTCTGCCTTTGGTTGGCTCTGTTTGCTGATGATTTCTCACTGATCAAAACCGCCTTCCATAGGAATTAAAAACAAGATGTTTACCAGCCACCCTGGAAACCAGAGTTATGTTTATGATGCAGCTGGTTACACAGCACTTTAGAGTTTTTGTATTACCCTGTGTATCTGCAGTACCCAACAGACACCTGATTGGTCCTCCCCAATTACTGACGATTTTCAACATCTCAGGTGCCGCCGGAGCTCATCCATGCTCCTCCTCTCCCTCCTCCATTCAGATGACAGTTACTGCAGTCAAGTTCTGCTGCCAGAGAGTGGATGAGGCAAAAACAAGCCACATGGGCATTACTGAGTCTTCACTGTGGGAACCATCCTCCTTCCAGGAGTCCAACAGCACATTCAAAGGATGCAGAGACTTGAGGCTTTCTCCACATCACCTGCTTCAGGCTACTTAAGGTCTAGTGGTCAGGTATCTACCAGAGACACCTGGCCAGACACAGAAACAGTACAGCTGTATCCAGGGTAATTTATTTTGCTCCTCACCATTGCTGGTTGGCATGCCTGCAGGATTACCACTGGTAAGCCCCTAGGTGGTACCCAGACTCCTGAGCATCCCTGCACTATCTCCCATAGATGGACTGCCAGGACCCTGTAGCTTTTTGGACAGCAAATGTTTCTGTTTATAAAGAACACAAAGAAACTAATCTTTTGAGACATGATGAAAGCTACTTCAAATTAATGCTAGTCAGTTCTGAACTCTCCAACCTGAGTCTGAACTTTTGTTGCTGACTAAAATTTGAAAAAATAGACCCTTGGTGACTGAATACTTGCTGCCTACAGATGTTTCACAGCAAAATCCTAACATCATTCCTGCCCATCTGGCTGTAGCTTTCTGGAGGTTTTGTACCAGTGCTGTAGAGAACAGTATTTGATGAATTTTCTTAGTTTTTGTTTGGATAGGAACTGTATAGTTAGAGCTGTTTTTACCTGGGTGCCAGGTTTGCGTGCTGCTACCAAATCCTTCACAATTTTGACCTCGGAGACTGAAACTCCTCCAACCATAAAGATGATCAGAAGAGGATGATCACCGGGGTGAGGGCGATTCACCTGTAAAACAAAGGAAAGTATTATTTGTACTTGCTCCATCCAGGTCCAAACCTATGGATTATCAGTGATCAGCTCCCTAAGGGGCTAGAGGAAGACCAAAGAGGAAGCTCACAAAGAAATATTCATGGAATGCTGTAGCAGCTGAGAGGGAAATCAATGGGGATGATGCCCAGTTAGAACTAATTAACTGTTTCCAGGGAAATAAAGTCTCCATGGATTCCACTGAAACCTATGGGAGTTTCTCTTAAGTCTCAGGGTTTCTCCCTCCATTCCCTCTTTACTATTTTCCTCCCTTTCCCAGAGTGGGAGGAGAGAACTTGGGTGGATGTTTACTTTGGATACAGATGCACAGGAGACTTTAAGGAATGAGGAGTATATTACTACCCAGCAGAAGCAAGGAGTCCAGCCTAAACATGCTAGAATCCCTGCCTGAGGTCAACATGGAAAAGAATTTTATGCAATGTGTTTTCACCGGCGCAGTGAATAATCTTTTACGATTCATCCAATAAAAATAAATCAGGTCCATTATAGTATAAAATCAGTTTATAGCTTGTTTCAATTCAGAGTTTTCAATGCTTCTATGACTACCTTGTAACTAATATAGAGAAACTTTAGCTCCAAGAAAATACTTCATTTTTTCCCAATTATCTTTAAAATGGCACACACATCCCACTTCAGTTAAGACTTCAGAAAGCTGCATTTTAATTTTAAATGTGAAGATGATGCTTTACATCAGTTTCCTCTTAGCCACTTCTAGAAGTTTGATGACTTTGCTATTTCCTAGCAAATTCCTTCTTGAGAAAACACACTCTCCTGATACTACCTTGATCCAGTCTTTGGGAGGGATGTCAACAGAGCCCATGCGACTGCTCTTGTCACATCACCCTGGAGCATGAAACACTCCAAATGTTTGGCTCTGAAAAGTGACAAAATAGTTTATTTCCTTTTTAGACTCTCTGCCTCCTTTCCTTGCTTGAGCATAGGCTTTTAACAGCATTCACTTGACAGAATGAAAGTGGTGTCAACCCATGTTTGGGCAGGGCAGGGTTCCTCTGCTTTCCCCACCACAGCAGCTCTCTTTGATCCTTATGGCTCCAGCTCCTGGGGGTACAGCTCTTCTTCTTTTCCTTATTGTGGCTTTCCTATACTGAGTCCTTTGGCACTTTTTCATCCTGCAGGTCTGTCAGCTTTCTGCCTAGTAACCTTCAGCACGGACTCTTCCTTTTGAAGCCACACAGGGAGATGGTATATTCTCTCTCCAGACTAGCTGGCTTTGATTACATGGGGCTCTCTGTTCACTGCTGCTCCCCAGGCAAGGAGCTCTTGAATTCCTGAGTGTTTGAAATTAGTACAAAAGCCTTAGACACACGTATTATTGAGCTGAGTATTTGCATACTGGGTATTTATTCTCTTACTCACCCTCACTTTGCTGGCCATCTTCATTGAGCTGATGGCACAGATAGCAAATATACTACAGTTTCAGGGCACTGGAAAGTGGTCACAAACACCATGCCTGCCTGGATTATACCCTTGGGCACATGATGTGATGCTTGGGAATGGTGTTGTGCAGGGCCAGGAGCTGGACTGGATGATCCTTGTGGGTTCCTTCCAACTCAGAATATTCTGTGGTTCTGGGATTCTATGATTCTTAATATCTTTCCTAGCAAAAAGAAACTCATAATAAACATGCATGCAGAGCACTGGGCACACTGAAAGGACACCCAGTATAAGAATCAGAAAACACAAGCTTTCAGGGTACTGCTAAAGAGAAAATGTCTTGACAAATCATTTCCTTCAGTCAAAATAAACCTAGATCCAAACACATGGTGCCTATATAAAACTTACTATTTTTCAGAAGACTAAAGTTCAAACCACAAATTCCAGAAATGCGTATTAAAAATACTATTAGGCATGCAAACTCTAAATTAAATTAAAACAGAAATGAAAAGGGTCTTGGAATCTGTAATTTTGTTATGCTATGCGTAAGTGTTTTGAAGGAGGACAATACTTTGAGTACAAAATATTTGGCTGTGTTAAGAATGCAAGTTTCTGCCAATTTTTTTTTTGTTTGATAATACAACCACCCAAGACTCTCTTTTGAAGGAACTGGCTGCATGTAGCTAAACAGAACTCATTTCAGTGATACAGAAGAAGAACTGAAACAGATTGCAATAAAAGCAATGTGTATCTTTGGGATCCTTCTGCAGTTTGGTTGATTTGGGACATTTCCACAGCCTCTGACTTTACTGTGAAATCTGAATTTTGCAAAAATTCCGAAGTGAAATTCACTTTCAATTCAAAATGCCATACATGAAAAAAAATTCAGAGAACTGTCTCAGGCAATTAGAAAGATTAACCTAAAAAACCTCGAAACCATTATGTTGACCTGACAGAGCCCAAAGGAAGGGAGGATGATGCCCTGAGCCAGCAGAGTGCCCCAGCAGGACATCAGCACCTTCTCTCCAGCTCTGAGCTCACCACACAGGGCATGCTCAGGATGCTGGTGGTCAGACAGCTCTTGGCTGCTGCTCATGTCTGTGTGGAGGAGAGAGAGAGGAGGAGGTGGTAAAACGGCGGCAGTGGTCAATAAAACACTAAAACTGAAACAGGAAGGCATTAGAGGACAGGTTTGTTCTCATGGCTCATGGGAGATCACAAAACACAGCGTTTTTCTCTGAGGAAAGTCAGCAAAAACAATCCTTATTGTTCTGTAACTCACCCAACAAGAAAAGCAGCACTGATGATTCTGGTGTCTGTGACCAACCAGAAACCAATTAATTTAGCTCAATAACTGGAAAAAGGAAAACATGTCAATCACCAGAAACTAGGCTGCTGTGTAGGGCACTTGGTATCACAGATAACAAGTGCAGATCACCATAAAACACATGTGGTCTAGAGCAGCAGTCAAAACAGGAGTCCTTGAGGCAGGGGAGCTTTTTCTTCACCATCCCGTAGCTTCAAAGCAAACACATCTGCCAGACAAACAACTTCTGGATGAGAGGTATCTTTAAAAGCCTGTCCTGAACTAACACACCTGAGGCAATCCCCAAAGTACTTTTATGTGAGTTGGCATTTATATTTGGGCATTGAGAAAGAAACAAAAATAAGGAAGCTCACAAAATAATTACTCTGCTGATGGTGTGATTGTGTCAGAAATACAGGCTGGTCAGAAACTCATTCACACAACAACTGAGCACATGCCAGCAAGACTAAGGGAGCAAGCATGGACACATATTTGTGAGGTATGTGATGATGCCTAGGAAAAATTCATCCTACACAAAATCCACTTGCTCATCTCTTAAATATTCCTTCTAGTAGGATATTTGTCTTACCAGGAAAGATGCACTTACAGATAGATATTGCCATAATATTCTTCTTTCTCTCTCTCTCTCTCTCTCTCACACACACACACACACACACACACAATTAATAAGAATAGAACAGTCCTCAAGCTAGTTAAAGGTGTCAATGTCTCCATCTAACCATTTAGGCCTTCTGAAGTCCTTATACTCTTAGGGTTTTTTCTTTTTGTTTTCTTTTTAAGAATAAGTTATATTCCTGCTTAAAAAATCTGCAATAAGCAAATGCCATGAAATCAACAAAATTGTGAGAATTGCTGGTAAATTAAATCAATAATTAAAAAAATTTCTTGGGTGTACCAGCTTGGTTACTTTGTTTGCTAGTAAAATGTGTTTTTAATTCCACTATTTTTGGAGTGTTGGCATAAATTTTTCAGTTCTGACACAAGAATGGAAATATATGGGGTCACTTTTCCCATACGTATCCTCTGTTGTCTTAGGGCTATATCATATCATTATCTGTGAAGAACTGAGAATTTCAATTTAGGAACCTAACTGAATGCATTTTGGAAATCCATTTCAACTGTGGAAACAGATTCCTGAAAACAAGCACTGGATTTTAGGCTTGCTTGATTTTGTGCTCAATACTAGCATTCTTTGAAATAACAGAAAAGTAACTTTGTTATTCTGATACTGGGTTCTAAAATAATACAACAGTCAAAATTATTTTTGTCACCTGGCTTTAAATGCAGGTCTAGCAGGAATTTGCACAAAAGAGAAAAAACCTTTTTTTCTTTTCTATTACCATAGAATCACAGAATCAAGTTGGAAGGAGTCTTTGTAGCTCATCTAGTTCACCTCCCTGCCCAAAGCAGGACTAACTTCAAAATTATATCAGGTTGCTCAGGGCTTTGCTTGGCAAACATTTGAATATCTCAGAGACGGAGAATTCTCTGGACTTAACCACTGTTACAGTTAGATTTTTTTTCCTTTATTCAACTGGAATTTCCCCTTCTGCAACTTGTGTACACTGCCTCACACAGTTTGTTCACAACTCTTCCACACTGAGGGGTGGTAAAACTGAAAGAAAAAACACTGAGTACAGTACTGAAATGTAGTGTATTCATAACCATAGTACTGATGGGGTTTGATGTGAATTTGGGGTTGTTTTCAAAGGAGAATTCAGGATATGAAGTAAGACAAGGCTGAGTATACAACATGCTGGCTACTCCACACTTCAGCTCTGTAAATATTTAGTGGACACTTAGCATGGGGTAATTTGTAAAGCAGAGTAAATTCTTGTTGAATGACTGTCTGAAAACATGCTAAGAGCATCCAGAAAGAAATTTCTAACTAACGGGCTTCCTTCCTCCTCCTATGGTACAAGTTGAACCACATCAAATTATAGAAAAGGTATTGAATACAGGGCTCCTCCTTCATCCCCTGTGAGACCAGATTGTTCATACTTCTCTCCTATCTCAAGGCTGCTGTGTGTCCTTAAAGTCCTTTGATGAGGTGCCATGTGGAAAGCCTTTTGGAAAGCCAGGTAGGTAATATCAACTGGTACTCACTTATCAATTTGCATGTGGGGTGTCTCTGAAGAGCTCTAAAAGCTATGTGAGTTAGGACTTCCCTTTAGCAAAGCCACATTGCCTCTTCCCACATATATCATCCTTATTTTGGTGTCCACTATCACCCTTATTTAGATGTTCAGTCTGCTCCACTCCTCCTGTTTTGTTCAGCAGGTGCTACCTGTCTGCACTGTACCTGCAATGTGGTGCTTAAGCTACTCCCAGCCCCTCTTGAAGGAATTAACTCTCCTTAACCTCCCCTTAAGTTCTGCTGAACAGTATAATAAAACCAGCTACTGCTGCATGATGCTGTGACCTCTGGAAAATCTTACAGATGAGCTAGGGAAGGCTTGTTTACCTTCATGAACATGCTGAATCCAGTTTTAAGGAGATCAGTGAGGCCTGATGACATGTGCTCAATATCAACAGGATCGGGCCGGTCAGGATTACAGATCTCTTCCACTACTTGTTTCAGCAGAGGTTTGTAAGAAGCCTGCACAGAGAGAACAACGCATTGTGAGTAAACCTGTTTAGATTCAGTGCAACCACAATTCTAAATATTTTATTTCTATTAAAGGTTACAGAAATAATTATCCCAGAAATGAAAGCATTCAGAGAATTTGTGACCTTGACTGCAGATCAGCACACCAGCACAACATCAAACTGAAAAGACTGGAAGAGAGGCACACATTTACTCTGCCCCATGAGTATTATAGCAGCAAAGAGAGACAAGGAAGAAAGGGGGGACTTTTACTTTCTCTGAATCTCTTTGGAGGTAATAGAGAAATGGAAAACCATACAGATGAGACTGTTGCCCATTGTGCACCCAGATCTCAGTCCCTTTTTAACAATTTTACAAACACCTAAACAAGGATTATTTTTTTTTTAATTGACCACTCCTGCCTTATTCCAAGTGTCATGTCCCCACTGAAGTCTGGATACCAGCAGGGAAGGAAAGAGGCCAACCTGCCCGTTTGTCCCTCATGGGAGAGCAGAGCTAAGGAGTCCCTGTTAGTTCTTTAGCTTCCATGGCCATGGCACTCCACATAATACTTCCACCCATGAAAGACTTGAAAAACAGGCCAAACAAACCCACTGTTACCATGAATGTCAGAGCTTTCAGGGAAGTTAGGGGCTAGGAGAAGTGGAAAATGTAAAGGTACAAATGTAAAGGTCAACGTGCTGGAAGGTCAACTCCCAAAGGATCAACCCTAAACCCAGGCCGAATATGAAGGAGTAGCCTAACGACTTCCACATTCCAATGCCAAGGTTTAAACCACTCTGACATCCTGAAAAAATTTTTAAGATAAAACTTCTAGGAACCAATGGAAAGACCTTTAATGAAAATTCAAGCTTACTTGGTTTACAGATGAAGCTTTGTTTTACTGCTTTTAACTTTGCCCAAACTGCAATGGAACCACGATCATTTCAGTAAGTGCAACTGTCTTAGAAAATTAACAGCTTTAAAATAACACATTGATTTGGCTTTGGGAGTATCCCAGGTATATATCATCCCTTAGATTACCTAGGGGAGTCAAGTGTAACATCATTAATTTTGTAAAGATGATATCTGCAAGAGACATCTTGCAAGATAATAGTAAAAATGGAAAATAAAACACAAGCCACTTGGCTTGAAACTAAAATTTTCTGGAGTCATTAAAGAAATGTTTTTCATCCAACACTTTAGAGTGAGAAACAAAGCTTACAGTTTTTTAATACAATCCTGTCAACAAAGATTTATACAACTCATCTAGTTCTTCTCACAACATGTGCATAATTTTTAGTTGAGCCAACAAAGCAAATTACAGCAGACATGAGCTGCAGGATCTTTTAGAACATGTCGAGATTTCTGTCAAATCTAGTCACGCAACAAACAACTGTTTGAAAATATGCATGCAGGCATGAAGTCCTATTTATAAAAATCTGTTTAATATCTTCATAGATGAGGAACAGAAAAACATTGGGAATGAAATATATTTGGAGCAGAGATCAAATCACAGTTTAACAGAGAGGCTTATGCCACAAAATTAAAGGAAAAATATCATCAGACTTCAGACAAAATTATGTACTCAAGAGATGTCAAAAATGTGCTATGATTTTGCATGTCTGAATTTTCAGCACCAAAACTCAGTGCTTTTTGAAACAACCCAGTCAGACTATGCAAATACTTAAATACAGATAGTATGATCACCTAACTTTTTAAACTATAATAGTTTCAAGTATTTTTAAAAATCTTTTATGACTTGAAGTTAATCTACCAATTTTTTGTTTTAGTAAATCTACCAGATTTTTTGTTTTTTACAACCCCCAACAGCTGCATTGGTTTCTGTCTCATATAATGAAACTTTTGTGAACTTTAAATTTTGGCAGGCACAAATTGTGTTTAAAATAGCTGTTGAAAACCTCAATAGCTGTGGGAAACACCCCAGACAAGATTATAAAGGGGAGAATAGAGAGAAAAAGAGAGAGAAGGAGAGAGAATGAGAAAGGAAGACTGAGGCATGGAAGGAGGAATGGAGGAAGGGAAGGAGGAAGGGAGAAATACACCTAGCTCAAGATGAAAGTAGTTTCAATAATAGGCAAAATTCTGTTCTTGCATGGTCAGTACATGAAGTAGTTTGATAACCTGATGAAAACATGTATCATTTTATGTAAGACATACAAACTACAATGCTACAAAAAGTCCTTCTAAGAGGCTATACAGTTCCCAGTTACTTATCCATAGAAACCTTCTTAGTAGTCTTAAGAAGAAATGGAGGCTTCCCAGCTTTTAACAGATAAAGTGAAAAAGTATGTACAGGCTAAACTCATTCCCACAGCACTAAGCAGGTTTGGTGATGAGTGTGGTCACAGGATGGGCACTACTTCTTCTGAGGAGCTAAACTGATTGCACACAACACCTGCCAGTCAAAAGAGAGGCCCATTTCTAGAGTGCTGTAACTATCATAGATAATCACATACCGCCTGTTTATTTCTACTATTATAAATCTCCTGGACTTCCCTCAGCAGAAGGTTTGTCCTACTCAAGCAACCAGATCCATTGCATGGCTAGATTAAGGGGCTGCAAGGTGTTAATATATCCCTTGCTGTGTTCCAGCACTTATCCCTAAGCAAGCAAAGTGGATTACATCCGAAGAACGTACTGGTGCTAATTACACTTCCAGGAAACTTCCTGTATCATCTCACTGCCCCTGCTCTGAACTGTATTAGATGTTTAACAATTTTGCCCATTTTGGAAATGGTCCAAACTGCTAGAAGACCTCAGGAACAGGTTTTCTCCACCTTTGATTTCTGGTGACATTTTGCAACACTCATGACTTATGTTCTTAAAAAACAATGCTTGATTTGAACTACATCCCTTTGCTGGTCTCCAGCACTGTTAGGAGTTTGGAAGGATTTGCTTCTGGCTCAAGGCTAAAATCATGTTTTGTGATTTCTCTCTAAATCACTGCTTTCTGTTGTAAAACTCTGTTTTTAACTGGAAATGGTAAAACCCTTCAGAGGAAACAGAGAGAAGGAAAACCACTGTCTATTAGTCCTGATGACCTAAAGTAGTATCGCAGATCATGTGTTTCTGTTTTAGAAACAGAAGCTGCATTTGTCACCTATTTATAAATAGGTAACACACTCATAGGGACAGGAGAGAAAATACAAGAATATATTTGCTGTATGGATGCAGACATCCTGCTTCCCTCTGCCTTGAGCACTCTTAGTCGAGAGCCATCTTGACCTAGCCCTGCCTTTCACAGGCATTTGTGTCACTCCACAGTGCTGCAGAGCAAAGCCCAGATTTCCTCCTCAGAGCTGACATTGACATGCATATGCCTGAGTTTGGACAAAGGACATGAGGAAGTTCTTTATGACTAGGTCAATTATAAAATCTATGCTTAAGGACATCTTCTTCATGGGCAGAATGTGTATAGGATTAGCACATCAATAAAATTAGCGCTGTAATTTTGACAGCATGCTAGAGAAATAACAAACACAGGGAAAAGAAAGCTACACTTGCCTGGTGGGTGTTGCTGCCTGGATTATGTATGGAATTAAACTGTTTCATGTGCATTCGGACTCTGGCAACATCCCTGAGGGACCGAAAGACATCGTCCATTGCATCTGTGGCCTTCTGAGGTGTCAGGTTCAGTGACGAGTCACAGCCTAAAGAAATAAAGAAACATGCAGCTGAGTGAGTGAAAAATTTTCATGTGTTTTGATAAGGAAAGGGGTAACTGGGAGGAAATTCTAAGTTATTTTCATACTATATTCTACAAACTCAGGGGCTTGTTGGACAGCATGTCCTCAGCATGGCACAAGTCTCTGCAGCTAAGCAAGAAGGTAAAAATTCTGGACAGCAGGCAAAGTGAAGAGTGCCCCTCTTTGTAACCTCAATCACACAGCATTTTCATCAGCACAGAGTACATTTTGCTCTTCACAGCAAACAGAAGGTCTGGTGCTAGCAGACCCCAAAGAAGAGCCCCCCATAACATGGAAAGGAGCCAGCTGGTTTGATGGTCTCCTTGGTAAACAGCCATGAACAAGGGAACTGTTCCTCCCTGGCTGGCGGCCTGCTGGCTCCAAATACATTTCCTACCTTTGTGACAAGAAAAATGGAAGAGTCTGTGCTACATAGAGCAAAAAATGTCAGCCAGGCATTGGAAAGAGCTGCATTATCTCAAAAAAAGTTTTTATCCCTCAAAGTGGCAGAGTTATTACTTCTAATGTAGTTTTCCAATGCACTTCTGCTAAGGTATAATGCTTATCTTCCACTGAGGCCAAATTCCAATTACAGGACCACCAAAAGGCCCCTCTGGGTGGCCAGACAGTGTCTTGGAAAAAAGAAGTTCTCAGTCTTGGCTCCATCCCCCTCACCACAGGACCTATATTGCACAGAAGCATTGAAAAAAATGCTTTCTCGGCTCAGCTGCTGCTGAGAATCAGCCAAGTGAGAGGTAAGTGGGTCACCCGATATTTTTATTGCCTTGTCAACACCGCTCTACTCCTTCTGACAACTCTGACTGCCTCTCCTCTTGTTTGACTCTTCGTCCCTGTGGCAGAAAATCCATCACAAAATAACCCTTCTTGTCACACACTCACACCAACACACTCACTCCTGCTTATTGCTATTGTCTTCCCCAGGGATGCTGCTGTGGTGGCTTCTGTGTCCACCCTTCAGTTCTGAAACCAATCCTGCACCAGCAAATCTCTGTGTCTATGCAGAATCCTGCTGAGAGGACAGGGTGTCCCTGCAGGTCCAGCTTGCACTGTGCTGCATCCTTGGAGCCTGGCACTGAAAACAGGCATCCAGACTGTGAAGAAAGCACCTGGATTTTTGGGTAGGAGATCCCTGCACAAACTTTCCTCTCCAACTGACAAAGGACAGAATCCTTGTGTACTAAAAAAAAAAAAACCAAACAAACCCCCTCCCCCAAAAACCCAATAAAAAAGGTGGTACTTTCAAAATGTACAGGGAATATTTGACAGCGAATCTGAATTACTTTCATACCTTTGCATTCTGCACAGTAAAAAATATACATAAATATATTATAGACTTCTAAAACTATTCCTACAAGATGGTGACTAGACACTGAGCTTTCATTTGTCTGAATATTGTTTGTTGAGAGGCTCCAAGTTGGATCCCCAGCTGGTGCAGCAGAGCAGATAAAATGACTGCTTCAGGGCTATATCAAACCAAGCTGCTGAGGATTTATGCCATTATACCCCACAGAGCAATGAAGCAAGCACAAACTGGACCTCAGTGACAGTTATAATTCTAAGGCAGACACTCAAATATTTTTGGACAGGCTCTTGAAATTGCTAGGGTTTTTTTAATGAGTGCAAAATAACTTAAAGGAATATTTTTCTTGTAATGCTGCATGCTCTGATACTCTGATGGACCAAAATTTGTTTCAAACCAGCTTGTTACTTCCCATTTCTGGAACTGCAGGGCAGTTTCCAGCAAACATGGTCTGGCTTTGTAGCTGGAAGCCCCTGAAATGCTCCTCACCTTGCCTGGCCCAGCACGTCTGACTTTGCTTGTTGTTACTGGGTCAGTCTTCTCCGGAGCACTTTCTTGGTGAAGTGTAGCAACACCTCCGTAACATCACCCCGGACTTGAACCTCACTGCCAGGGAAATGCTGTCTGGAGCTTGGGCTTTCCTTTACAGCTTGTGCTGACACACTCATGGCCTACAGGAGGCCATCTGTTTCACAGGCCACATTGTTTCATTAACCAACAGGAGAGGTGTGGCAGCCTTGGTGCACTGGGCTGTGTTCAGCTGTGCACATCAGAGGGCTGTGCCGGAGCCAGTTTGGGGCCCCGAGATGGCACTGGGAGTCGGAGATGCAGTCTGGCTGTTCATAGCCAGCCTGACAGAGGGAAAAGAGATGTACTTCTGAAGTTTCTCTATAAGGTGACTTCCTTGGGACTTTCCATTAAGAAACACCATGTCTGAGAACACCAGCGATATCTATTTCCAGCCTGACATCCAGTACTCCTTTTTTAAACGTAAATGAAAAACAAAGTTTTCTTTACAATCCCTTATTGCTGAAATTAAAGTCTCTGAAGGCTGCTGTCTACCTGTTGCACTGCAGTAGGGTCATAGAGGGGAGCCAGATTTCTTTCCAGCCC
The DNA here is from genome assembly GCA_013398075.1 of Notiomystis cincta. NCBI lineage: Eukaryota > Metazoa > Chordata > Aves > Passeriformes > Notiomystidae > Notiomystis > Notiomystis cincta. The sequence continues at coordinate 300,360 of VZRX01010808.1, forward strand.
CGAGAACAACAGAAGCTTGTTCTTTACAAGGCAGCTACAAATCACCTCCCGTTCACACCTTCCCCAGGAATGGGGCTGTGCAGCATATGGAGAGCAGAGCAGAACACAATCCCTCTACCAGGAAATCTGCCCCTTTTACAACAGTGAAGAGGTGGAATACATTAGCTGCTGCACAGCTCATGTACTAATTAAAACAACACTTCCTGTTACTGTTTTTTCTTGGGAAGTTAAATGCCATTCGGAGAGCATGCTGAATGAATTCCTTTGTATCCCAAGCCCTCTTATATATGGGAAAAGGCATTTAAATAAAATCTGGGGATTTCCTGTTGGACTTGAAGAAGCCCAGTTATGGAGAAACAGAAAATCACCACTAACCTGCAGAGGACTAAAGATTTTAAAGAACACAACCTAGTTCTGCAGTAAGTGGTGCCCATCCTCACTGATACTGGTTCTGCTCTTCTCCCACCCACTTGTGCCAAATTTGAGGAAAATGAGTCTGTCCAGAGCTGCATTCAGTGCCTACCAGGATGAGACTACTGACCCTTATTTTTTACCTATTTCTGAAATTTTTCATGAGGGAAAGTACATCTCCTCTTAAGCAACACATCTGCATAACCATTAGTACTACAATTAATCCATTTACAAAAGAAGTTTGAAAAAAGGAGAACAAATGGAGATGCTCTTTTCTACAGTACTGAGTGACCCAGGAACCAAACAGGACCAGTTTTTCTACTGATTTCTGAAACTGGAAGGAAAATGCTTTAAGAAAAGGACATGGGCACTGTGAACCCATGAGATCTGTAATTACAGATAATTGATTATCCTCCCTCTACCCCTAAAAATGTAACAAATGAGAACTTTAGACCTGAGTTTCAGGAAACCTTTCACTGTGCTTAGTCTCTTTTGGTACACATAAAGGCATTGCTAAACAAACATGTTCTTTCTCTAATGCACTGTGATAATTATCAGCATTTTGCGAAGGACTTGGATAATTCAGAGACATCACTAGGCCTATGATTGTTACAAAGTTAAAAGTTTAGGAAAGCTGCAAGTTTACCACTCCACTCTGTTTTATTGGTGCTAACTTCAGCTCTCTCCACCTTAGGCTCTCTCTATAGCCCTTTCACAGAAACAAACCAATGTAAACGCTGCAAAACCTGGAACAGAGCCAGCAGAGTAACCAAGCCATTTTAGAGGCACACATTGGACCACAGCTAAACCAGAAAACTTGCATTTTGAGGGAGAGAAAATCCAGCATCAGGATTTCATTATGCAGGATTTAATTATTTTCTAGATATGCAGAGTTAATATGCTTGTCAGCAAAAGACAGAAGAACAGGAGAGATAAAGGGTTCCTTGAAGGTCAGAACTCAAAATACAGCACTATGATATTAAATTGATGGGAATCTTCTATTTTTATACTTCAGGTGATAGCAGAGCAATGGGGGCCCTTCTTTTTCCAGCAGATAAATCAAAGGACATACATATGCATACCCAGAGCCATATGTTTTACAATAGTTTTGCTATATTTGTGCATTAAGACTTTTTATGCAAATGTAGGTACCAATGTGTACAGTGACACAGATCATTGCTGGGTTTTGCAGGGTAAAAAAAAGTGTGAAACCCCAAGTTGGGCTCTTTGGTGTACAAGGGACACACAGCCCACGTGGGTAAGTACTTTGCTGGATCTCAAACTCTAAAGCTGCACATGTAAAAATCTGGCCACTTACCTGAATGATTAAATATGGATTTAAGAGCTACCTTAGGAGAGAAATTTTTTTTTTTTAATTTTGGCCTTAATATCTGTCATTTGGATGTTTCTATTCTACAGGAATATTTTATTGCCTTCTTCTTGCCAAAATCTAACGGCACAACATATAATATCAATTTTCATGAAGCAGCGCAAGCTTGGTACAGCTGGTTCTCATGTTACATGAAATTAAACCTGTCAATTCAGTGAACAATTACAGGGAAAAACTACAGAACTTACTACAATAAATTACATAAATTAATTGCAGGAGGAATTTAAGTTAGCCTCAGATGTGCTTTCTGAAGGAAATTAATGCAACAAATTCATTAGGGAACCATTCAGCTGTGCCCTCATGCCGCCCATATCTTAATTAAAAAACCACAGATGCTAATAAAGCTATGCTAAATGCTCTGTAAGTCTAATAAGGCCTCCCAATAATGTTCTTGCAAGAACTCAGTAAATCTCCAGGTTTTACTAAACAATATAGAGCTTTATGAACATACCACCCCAGGACCCACATGATCAAAAGTGTTTGCTCAGTCTTCTGCAAATTGTTCTCAGATACCCTCCTTTTGTCTTCAGACTGGTGGCTGCACTGTGGCAAGGACCAAGTTTTACTCCCACCAAGGACTTTCTTTCCATTCAGGTGGAGCATTAGCCAGTAATTTCCAGTGATGCTATAAAGTCTCCCCCTTGGATCTGCTGCCTGCCACCTTATCCACAGGTACTCCAAGAGGTACCATGCATGTGAAGGACAAAGGATGAGGTTTGGGTCCAGGTAGCAGCAGGTGAGGCAGTCAGTACTACCAGTACTGCTTCTGCACAGCTGCCTTGGCCAGAAGAAGTCCACACACCCATGGGAGTTTAGATGCTTTACCCACCCACCCACCACTGTATTTGGAGTGGAACATCCAGAAAACGTGGCAATATCTGTAAATGTACTTATTTTTTAAAAATCTTTTCTTCTTTATCTTGATTTAAATGAATCATACTTTTAAAACAATAACAAAGCAAAATAAGTATTTCAGTATTTTTGTCTGATTTTTCCATTTTTTTTTCTTGGACAATAAAAATGAAAACAATCAGTGGTTTTTTGCATTCACAGTCCAATTTGTTTGTGTATTCCTCAAACTGCCAAAACAGGCTTGCAGATTGGACATAACTGGAAAATGCTTCCTTCTGAAAACAACAGTCATATCTAGAATTTGTAAAAATGCACAAAACTGTTTTAACTCATGGATCTAAGAATGATGATAATGGAGAAATGTCCAAGAGACATTTTCTTTCCCAGTTTAAGTTCTGAGCCAAACCAGAACTCATTGTATCCATGAATTAGTGCAGGTAGCTTTATATATTAATGTAAATGTATAGAAGCACAAGACCACAATTAAAACTAATTATTGTAATCTATTTATAAGCTACTGAAACAGAACAATATTTTTAACAAAAAGAATCACATTCTAATACTATGTATAATTATCTTTTCCAACAGTCCTCTTCACTCAGTACACTACAGCACAGGTGAAAAGCCATCTGAAAACTGATGAAGACAATGGGCACCTAGGTTGCATTCAATGGGCAATATTTAATGACAGAAAAATATGACAGATTAGAATAATTGCAATTTAGACTTAGTTACATCAGATACTGCTACTGCCTAAATAAAAACATAGCTCCAGGCTCAGTTCAGAGCAGGTTTGCTGAGGGAGTTATGACTTACTGTGGCCTGCTGAGCACAAGCTGACCAGAAGAGAAAGTCAAGTGGCACATCTCCCAGGGGCTACAGGTGTCAGGAGGAGGAAGGAAGGGTTCCCTTTGTTCTTTACTATCAAGCACCTGCCAAGTCAGTAGAGGGAACAATTTCTACCTGGCGGATTGCGTGAGACCTTCTCTTGTCCTTCCATCAGTAGTGCAAGAACCATGACATGCTGTGCCACCCCAAGTATAGCACAAAGCTGACTAGGGTGTGTGAAAACATTTGTGATACTGAAAAGCAGAGAAATGTGGCTTGTGGTGCTCTGCTGGAGACCTGGAGACCAGGGGTTTAACTGGGCAAGGACCATATTATACTTTTTTTGTTCCTGATGCTGCTTTTCCTGAAAATAGACATTAACACTTTGGACACTGAGGTGGAATATGGGTATAAAACAGGGTAAGGGCAGAACAACTCTTCTTTCATCCTGCAGGTGAGGATAATTGAAGTATAACAACTTCCAGAGAAAAGTCAGAAATATTTATGGTAAAGGGCTTAACTGCATAACAAAAAAAAACCCAAACTGACACCAAACCTAACACATAATATTGAAAACAACAGCCACAATTCTCCACACTGAAATCAGAAGTTCTTCTTTAATGGCAACCTGCCACATTGCAAGTCACACATGAGCAAGGACAAAAGGACTAAGAACTGGACCGCTGAAGATTTCTGCATTCACACTGCGGCAGCATTTGTCCCTCGCTGGAGCTGTTTTGTCCTGCCACCACCAGTGGTACCACGCACACAAACCACGGGCTACATTCTCTCTGGTGTCCCAGCCTCGCTGGGGGATGCCTCCAGCAAGGGGCTGAGGCTGTAGGAGAGCTGCAAAGAAGCCATGCATGAGTCCTTCAGCTGGTCACACGTGCCAAGGTGAACACAGGGCACAGATGTCCCTGTGCTGCAGACAGAGGAGAAGTTATGCTGGAGCACAGCCCTCTCAGTCCCTTCCATCACAAAGAATAGGGGTCATGGCAAGGAGCTTGTGTGGTTTAATCCATGCACAGCATCTACTCTGTGTTACCAGCTCAACCATATTGCATCCTGTGCATAAAACAGAGAGAGACAAAGCCCTGTCTCTGGTACTGTACTTGGTTTACTGAATACAAGGCCTAATAAGAAGTTACTGTGTTTCAGATCTTTCTCTAAAGAATGCACAGAGAAAAACTGCCACTGTTGGTACAGATATTCATCTATCTGTAAAGCACTATGTTGTACTTGTGGGCTTGGGATGAGTGAGTAATTTTTGAAGCTATGAATCATGCACAATTTAATTTTAGTATAAAAGCAACATGTATTATCTGTTACCTACCAGGTTTTGATATTAAAATGCTTTGCATTTAGGTGAAAAGATAAATGATAATTCAGCCTACAGTATAGGTGATTACGTTATTTGGAATAAGCACTATGTCTCTGATAAGATTAGTAAAACCATATTTTGCAGAGACATTTGCTCTTCATTATTCTCATGGAAATACTTAAGCAAAACCCATATTGCATTTGGAGTCAGAAAAAAACCAGGAGAGGTCTTTGTCTCTCTCTCTCTCTAGCTTTAAGTGGCTGTTTGTAATTTTCATCACCTGCTGGAAAACGATTTCATTTGAAATTGTTGCTGTAGTACTGTCTCAAAAGATAACTTCTTGTTTTGGGAATATGTCACATCTGATTGAGGATAAAATCCTATAAAAAGTACCTTCATAGAAGACTTTTTTGCTTTATGGCAGTATAAATTATTTAAAAGTCTTCCTATGTTCATCTACGCTCGTAACCCATTGAAACTGCACTGCCCTTTGCAGAGATCATAAATACACAGCCCAGTCCAAACATTTTACAGTCTGCAGATGAACAAGAAAAGGCAAGCAAGTAAAAAGCTTGGGAAGAACAAGAATAAAGCAATAAAAAATGCAAGTTAGAAAGAAAGCACTGCATGAATTATCCCACTTTCTCCTAATTTTTAACTTGAAACTACTTTATACATGAGACAGGCAATGTAAAGCATACTTGAGATGAAAAGCAAAATGAAAGAAGTGAGACTGTGGAAAGGATCATAAGAGAAGGAACCCCACTATGGGAAGATGGACCAATGCAGTGCTATTTGTTCCCAAAGAATGAACAACGCAACCATGTGCCAAGCCAGCCCTTCCTCTGAGTACCTGCGTGTTGTAGTAGTGCCCACTACTAAGACACAGAAGAAGATCCCCAACTATGAGTAACACAAAACTATATAATCAATGCTCATTTTTACACTTATTTTTGTCTGTTAATCAGAAACCACACTGTAATGCAGATGGCAAGTTTCAGTCAATGAAGGAAACGATCAGCAGTACAAGCCTCAAGTGCATGTAGGAGTATCTTAAGAGTATTAAGTGGAATGAACTCATTCATAGAGCAGACAATAATTCATAATGTGTGCAATAGATAAAAAAAAGATGCTGGCAGAGGTCTCAGTTTAATAGAAAATGTAACCATGTATTCAACTTAGAAGGCATGACAGGATGGAGTTAGTGCAGTGGCTTGTTGAATTACTCTCTGGTTTAAATTCAGAATTAATTGTGCTATTTTAATTAACAAACAATTGAATGGCTTGTAGAGTTGGTTTAAAATGTTCCTTAAGAACACAAGAAATAGCATTTTTTGTCTTTAAAACCAGTTGAAAACATTGGGTGCATCAGTGAAAAACACAGCTTTTAACTGAGGTTTGAAGAAACAAGTAACTGACAGAAAATGCCTGAGATCTGTAGTCATTTCCATTTAGAACAAATTGTTAATGTTTTCAGGAAAAAGAAATAATGAAAAACACTAGTCATCTTGTAGTCAAGTTTCAACACCTGCTTATTTATTGTGGCCAAAAGAATAAGGATAACTTGATTTACATTCCAAGTACGTGGCAGAAGCACAGGAATTTTTTGCTTTGAATTGTGACTGCCTAAAAATGAAAGAAGACATGCAATTTCAGAATTAACTGGGGTTTTTTTTTTAGGAGACAAAGACATTACTAAGTGCAAACAACCAGTCAAGTCTGATGAGCTGACAGCAGAAGTTTAATCATGAGGCTGATTTGTGGCAGATGAATGCTGTTTGCTATCCTGGGACTGGGCAGGTGCAGGATGCTCATACAATGAAAATTGTGTAACTACAATAGAAATATTAATGTATCTAAGCCAATAGGTGCTCAAATGATCAGTAGACATAGATGCACTTCCATGGATATGTAATGAAGCCCATGGAGGAGAGGAGACTTCTTAGACTCCTGCCATAACCCTGTTTCACTTCAGATAGGGAAAATACTAATTCTGACCTGTTGAGATTACATGGAAGCACGCTTCTGAGCAACAAAAGCAAACCAAAACCTCTGCCATCACTGCTGGATGGACATCCTTCAGTCATTCCTTCTTCCTCCTGCTATAAGGAGACCCCCCACACACAGAGGAGATACAGAGGACAAGCACAGTAGAGCAGCTCAGTCCTGTCAGCGTTGCCACCAGAGCAGCCTCCACGTGCATCATTTCCCCTCTCACTACAGCAACCTGTGGCAGCACTAGCCAGCCATGGGGCTTGGCAGCAGCAAATGTCACCTTGGAATTGAATCACCCTGGAGAAAGAAAGTGATTACATTGCCAAGCAATGAAAAATATCAAATGAGAAAGCTTCCCCATACACTTTATTACTATGGGATGTTTTTGTCTGATAAGCAGGGCTGCTCACTGCAGATTCTGTGCAACCTTACAGTCTTGGCCAACATCATGGTGATGGTTCTAGACCATTTTAGTTAAGAAGTTTTTACCATCTTTAGAAGCAAAATTATGACAGTCTCCATTATCTGTGATGTAAGAGTGTCTTATTTTCCTCATATTTGTGACCTATCTTTATTTTTTAAAACTGATTTTTATTTTTACACCAAAGAATGAGAAGTTAGGCTATTCTATATGGCATCTGAAAAATACACTGTTTTCTTGCACAGCTATTTCGTCTCTTCACTGGGGCAGAACAGCTCCAACAACTGAATAAAACCTGAGAGTAGAGCCTGGAAATCATTAAACAGTGATCTTTATGCTAGAGGGAGATGGCAGAAAACAGCACCATGCTCGAGCTCCTGGGTTGAGCTCAATCTGTGCTGCAATGCAGCAACACACCATTTTCAGCTCTCAGAAAAAACACTGACTCACAAGGATGATACCTCATCTAAACTTACCAGGTTTGCCTATTGCAAGACCCGAATGCTGCGTTTTCTGGGCACAGCGGTTCTGCTTCCAGTTCCTGAGCTGAAGGGACACACTCCAGCTGTCACCAAGCAGAGCACACAGCAAGCAAAGATTGCTCTGTAATAGGTGTAATATCCTGTTTAAGCTTCTACTGCAATGTCCCGGTCTTCAATTGTCCTGTCACAGCTTATTGTCACTCTCTGCACTCCAAGAAATACAATTAGGCCATTCGTTGCTCTTGCACTTGTTTTATGTTGATTATTTGCTATTAAAAAATACTCTAAAGTGGGATTAATCTCTAACAATTAGCCATCTTAAAAATAGAAACCTAGCACAACCTCATTATCCCACTCCAGGAAATCTCCTGGAAAGGCCAATCTGTCTGCACTGACTAGAGGCAGACTTTGTAAAGTTTCACCTGCTAACATCAAACTCTGTGAAATAATTCCCACTTTCAGCTAAAGGGCCAAATCATTAACATGGAATAAGCTAAAGCAATACAAATCTGAGATAAGAAAAAAGAAAAGTATTAATCTATAAACCAAAGGAAGGATGACAAGCATAAAGAGGCATGTGTTGTTCATCTAAAAACCAGCTATGAATAGATGCTACCATCAGCCCCAGCGCATTCAAAGTCAGAAACGCTTACTCTGCAGATATAAATAAACTGTCCTACTTTCTGCTTCCACCAACACTACAGAAAGGAAAAAGGACAGAGATATTAGCTAGAATGTACCTTGTCCTGTGAATCATAAATGGAATGCAAGCCATTGTGAGGAGTTTTTAATATGTATAATACTTGCTTAATTTATTTGAGTTTTTTTACATGGTCTTTTTCACAGCTTCTCCAGAGTGCTGAGCACAAAATTCAGGATCTGGCCTTCACAAAGATTACCTCAACCAACTCTTGTAGACAAAGGGAAACAAGTGAAGGCAGAATGAAGCAGAAAAGCAGCAGGATACAAAGCTGCAATGCATGGAGCCAAAATGAACATAGGTTGGCTTAAAAATCTGAGCACGTTTTTGCAGAGATAGCATCTAGAAAAACATATTTGCAGTTGTAAGTTGAGCAAATTTGATATGAGTCACAGTAGCTGTAAACATGCAACCCCCACAGAGCTGTTTGCAAATCGTTTCTCTACATATATCCACTTGGGTTCAATTGAAGACTAAATAACTGAGTAACTGCAGAACACTAAATACAGCACATAAATATAAGGGAAGGGGAAAAATTAGACAGGAACCAACAGTCGAGTCGCCCACTTTTCAAACAGGAACAAAGTTCAATCAGATTTTGAAAAGAAAAACCAAGTGTGAAAAATGAATGGGGAAGGAGGACAAAAGCTGACAAATGCAGGTGAAAACCCAGCTTGCTGTACCCGTATTTCTGGGTGAGATAACTGAGTGTTCAGCTGACAGAAGCCTGGTTATTCTGATTATAATTATTCTGATTTCAGTTAAACATTTGATATGATGCCACCTGGAGAAATACTTTGGAGTGAAGAGATGGGACTTCATGAAAGAGTTGTAAGGAACAGGCAGAAGGAGAGATGAAAATGGCCTGGGCTACACAGAGTCTTAGTGATGTTCCTTGAGGATTGGTCTTACTGTGTTTATTGATGACTTTTGCTCAAAAACTAGGAGTGTTGATGACAGAGCTATGAGGTATTGCTAAAGGTAGTAGAAGCTGAAATATTATACAAGATATAAGTTCTGAAGAATGAGAAATGAGACAAAAGAGACCAATACAGCAATATAAAATGAGATAAACCTCACCCAGGCCATCAACTTAGTGGGCAGTAATAGGAAATCTTTCCAGCTGGGACTCTGTGATCAAAAACAACAGGAAGAAAAGAATCTGGGTGGCATTAGTTGATTTGGAGATGACTCTGGGCTACCAGCACTGCATGAGACATGCAAAACTCATCAGATAATATACTTCCTGTAAATACACAGATATGCTAGTTCTCTCCTAAAAATGGTAGAACTACAAGAGAAACATTTCTGGTCACTAGTGCTCAAATTCAAATTGCAAGAGACTTAAAGCTGATCTGTGAGCATGACTAAAGAAGTAAGAAACCATTTTTATCTGAAAAAAATGGGGCTTGTTCAGCCTAGCAACAGGAAAATTGAAGATATGTAAGCTAGGAAGTTGAATGAAATATCCAACCAGTAAAGGGGTCTTTGTGTGAAAGTAGCTGGATGCATCTGGAAATAAAAGCAGGTTCAAGATGGATTTTGATAAGTTTATAAGTGAGCTTACACCATATATTTACCTTGGAAGGAGTAGGGTGTCTGGTTTGGTGGTGAGAGAAGCACCTCCTTGCCCTGTCTTTCCACATACACCCCTGATCATTCTGAACAATTTCTGTATTTCAGAGACTTAAAATTACATCAAGGAGAAAAACCATGCAATTGCTCAAACTCTCTATAAATGTTCTCATAAATGCTAATGTAGGATTTTGACTATTAAAAGTGCAGCAATGTTTGGCAGCCTTTTTGAAAGCCTGCTCAGTCTAGCTGCAGGCTGCCAGTGACCAGTTTCAGCAGGCACATTTTTCTGCCCTGACAAATGGCTCAGTGGATAGCTATGGGACAGCCTGTCTGAGAGGTTTACAGCCCGCTAATGACGAAGTGCTCAGAGCTGGGAATCAGTCTCTAATAGAAATGAAAATATTTCTCCCCACAGAAAGTTATTACAATTCTCCTTCCTTCTCTCAAAACATAAATGTTGAGTAAGTTGTCTAGCTATTGGAAAAGCCTAGTAGGAATAGTAAAGCCATCAGAAAACACAGATGTGTAGCTTTTAAACTTTCCTAATAAACCAAGCTGCTTCTGCATTGAAGTGTGGAAAGGTCATCAGAGAGGCAAAGGAATGAAACAGTCAAGGCTGAAAGGAAAACAGGCAGAGGAAAACACTTCAAACTAGTGTTATGTGATATGTTTCTAAAAGGCAGAAGAAGCAAGAGGGTTTGTGGTGTACATGGGATTCTGTAGGATCTGCAGTTTTTTCTTGCAGGGAAGGACTTGCATCACATATTTCTGGGTAGCATGGCAAGGCAGACTCCCCTTCCTCGCTATTTAGAAAGCTTAGCTGAGGAGAGAAAGATGAAGTAGGGGATATATCTGTTTAAAAGGATATTTTAAACACCTCCTGCTGCCTGTACTCCAGAGAACAGGGAGGTGGCATTCGGCAACTGCCTGGTTCTACAGCCAGACATGCATTTCCTTGCTCCACTAAAAGTCTGGGCAAGCTGTAAACCTCTGAAAGATCATCACTCACACATGCTCAGCTAAGCCTTGCTGGATTTTCACCATTAAGATGTCTAAGGATGCTCTTGCCAAACATACTCCAGTCTTTCACAGGACATAGTGCTAACAGAACAGTCCATCCATCACTCCTAAAGTGCAGCAAGCTGTGATCTGTTACTTCCCAGCTCCTAACTGTGATCAGACAGCTAAAAATGTGTCATTCTCACAAAACATTGTGAGCCCAGCCCAAGGCTGCTCACCCACTGCATGGTGCCATGGGGTTATACCCACTGCTTCGGTAAGGAGCAGGCTATTAATGACACCCAGGCAGTGATGAGGCTGTCTCTAAAGATAAAGTCCATATTGAAAATGAGGTGTAGAAAGATAGTTTCTCTTTTTTTTTTTTTTTTTTATGTTCAGTAAGCTGTTAAACTAGAGCAGAATTTAACAAAAAAACCCTCCAACTATACTTAATAAACCTATTTATTTTATTAAACCTATTTCTTGCCAGATTAGCTCCACAAAATTCAGCATCCTGTTTTTATAGAAGACGCAGGAAAAAGACATTCATACTTGAGATGCCTAAAGGGCTCCAATCATGCTCTTCATATTTACTAAGAATGTAAACAAAATGACATGACCTCAGTAGGAATAATTTACTCCATACTTTTCACAAAGGACAATAAACATATGGAAGGAATTACAGAAAGGGAGTCAGTAAAGAAGACTAACTCATCAGAGAAACTGTTTGTATTTCAAAAAAGTGACATAAAATAGGTAAGCAGAGAAAAATAGGTGAAGTGTGAAAAAGAGTACTCTTTTCTTTGGGAAAATGTTTCTTGATGTTCTTGATGAAGTTTCAAGAGCAGCTGCTGCAAGAATCTAAAATCAGATGTCAGGAAGAAACAGCCTGTGTGTCATATGCAAGGAAGGAATTTTATCAGGTTTGTTTTAGGGAGCCTTAAAATGCTATAAGGGGCAAAAAAAATCATAAAAAACATTTAAATATAACATGATTATAAAATGTAGAAATGACTAGAAATATGGGACCTAATATGGCTGAGGTTTATTATGAGGCTTTGTAGAGGAATTGGAGGGAGCACACCTAAGAATACCTGGCAGTAAGCACTGAGGAGGAGATCAGGATGGACTGGGCATTTTCTGCTGCTTGGAGATCTTGCTCAGCATGAGAAGTTCCCCAGTGACAGGACCTGAACTGCTGCCCTCAAGATGGAGAAAGCAGGAATGATCAGAATCAAAAATACTGTGTAAGCTACAAGCAAGACAATCTGGAAGGCCCAAATCCTCATGGTGCTGTGTAACTTTCAGCTCCTTGGATTTTGCAGAAGACTCAGTGACATAGAGCCAGACTTCCAGCTCAAAAGAATACACTTAGGGAGGATACACTGAACACTACCAGATGACATCTCAGAAGACTGAGCAGTTGAGGGACATCATGAACTTGGTTTCTCATTGGAGAAACTAATTAGGTTTAGCAGACCATCTTTTTACTGGCTTGTATGTAAGTGTTGCTTTTACATCTTTATGAGGAAAAAAAAATCCACACAAAGCTACTGAAAAAGCAGTATTTGAAAGTGACATCATTGGTGCTACATTAAAAGGAAATCAGCAGTAAATTTGGGAAACAGTTTTAAGAACTAAAGGCTCCAGGAATATTAGTCACAGTTTAAACACAAAATAATTAGCCTCAAAATATTGCTCTAATCTGTTCTGCAAGTATGGGCTTAAAAACTGTTTTAGAAAGGCTCCTTTGGCTAATGGAGAGGCAGGAGACAAGGACCTTGACTTCTAGAGAGGAGCTCTGGAGATCCCTGTGTGGGTCAAGTGTCTTTCTTCAGGCAACCACTGATCTTAACAGGAGCCTATTCACAAAAGAACTGTGATTCAAGTGACCTGAGCTGATAGACCCTTTTTAATTTTATGGACACCTGCAAATTAGAACACCAAAGCCAGCTTGGTCAAAATAAAAGCCAAAGACTGAACTGGCACACAGAATAGCCTGGATCCTCCAGGGATGCTGGGAATCATAATGAAACTTGTAAAGCTGCTGCTGCTTTAGGTTTCTCTGCTTTGTGTTAAAATCAGAGTTTATTGTTCCCGTGACTGTCAGTGCATAACTTCCACAGCCACCACATTTACTTTACAAACTGAGAAAAACATTTGCAAACTCCACATATTTGTTACAACAGGATTTTCATTGCTGAAACCTCTCTGAACTATTAAAATATTTTAAGAAATGAACCGTATGGGCTTCACTATACTTTCAGTGAAAATGCATTTCATCCCTTGCTTCACCAGGAGAAATGCTGAAGCAAAACTGAGCACCAATGAAAATTGCATTATGGCTGTATTAATACAAGTCAGAGATGCTGGAAGTGTATTTTACACTAAGCGTGTTTTCAACTAGGAATCAAAAGTGTTATGATAGATGTCAGCATGATAGGTGGCCAGATTAATGAAATCTTTCCATCTCTAAGCACTAAATTTAACTTGTTTTTCTGAAGAGAACTACTGGCATGCCAGACTGCTGTATGGGTGGAGAACCTGGATGCACAGGGCATGCCAGAGCTGGCCACTTGGTGCTGCACTCTGAGTAGCTGATGAAGTCTCTTTGCATCAGTGGCTTCAGCCTGGCCAACTTCAACACATAGACAGATGTATTTAACCAATGGATCATACACCTAATATCAGATCAGAGTGATAGACATATACTAAAATATAGGCAGTGGGTCAAATTCTTCTGAAGAATACACCTGCATCCCTCTGGGTCATTTAGAAGAGATAGTCCAATTATAATACATAGAAGCCATTGTTATAATAAACTCTGGCATTTATTTTAAAGGTGAGATTTCTTCCTTTCACTTTAAGATCTTTCCATTAAAAGATGATGGGGGAATTATTTCTGCTTTGATTAGTCTATTATAATGTAACCAAGAGAAAGAAAAGACAGGCCAATGAACTGCACTAGTATTAAAGTTGTCTACAGCGTGTAAGGTATGTAAAATCACTGCTTTAAGCCATCATTTCAGTTCATAGTTCTATGCATAAGATCTGTAGATAACCCTGAAACAGAGACTGAAGTCTAATTTGCCAAAAAACTCCAAAGCTCAACAAGGAGACTCACACTTTCTTCACAGTTGGAACCACTTCTCAGAAGTGACAGCCTTTAGATCTCCACCTCCAGGTTGCATCTTAACCCTCCAGCAACTGTGAAAATTGTTCAGCCTTCAGTGACTTAAAAAAACACTGAACACATTTTAATCATATTTTCAGGGAAGTTTGCAGCTACAAGTAAGAAAAAAGTACTTGTGTGGTGTGATCAGACAGCTCTTGGCAAAGTAAAGGCTGTTTGGTCACTGCTTTGGTATAGGCAGCCCAGGCTTTCCCCAAGTCCCTTCTCTCCTTCCCCTCCTTTCTTTAGAGAACTCCCTTTGGTAATTCAATACTGCAATATCCTTCAAATCAAAGGAGTTAAGCCAATTGCTCTGACAGACATCTAGGAGATTCCCCACCCCAAGGACGAGGAAAGAATGAATTTTAGCACAAGTCAGTGTGAAAAAGCTACTTCAAAGAAACAGCAATACAACCCACAATTCTATAAACTACTTGAAATGATCCCTCTACACATTCATTACACTGAAAAGGGGCATGCCATTGTATACAATTACTCCCAGCCTTAATGCTCCTTTCTGGCCTCTGATGTTCAAGGCATGGCCTCAGGGAAAACAGAAAAATTTAGAAAGAAGTAGAAGACTTTTTAAAGGTAGCTGTCTACCCAGTCATCCTCCCTTGGGTAATAGCATGAGTCTTATCAGCTTCTATTTGTTATTCAAAAAGAGCTCTTGCAACTGAGAGGCTAACTGAAAAAAAATTAGGAAGAACTAAGAATTGTGTGTTTACTAATGTAGAAAAGTGCTAGAAGAGATCTCTTGCAGAAAGCTGGTGAACACAGGCGCAGGCAATTATCTGGTATTTGGTAGTGTCTCAGCATATACTCATTTGAGCTTTTAACAAATTAAAGGGCTTTCTCAAGTCAAGAACTTAAATTTGTCAAATGGTGTTGCATCACTTCAACAGAGCTTTTTTTCCCCTCCCCTTGAGGTGAAGTTTACTGACAAAGTATATCTAGCAGTAAATCTATGTAGGCTGAAAAGAGGTCAGCACTGTGCATGCAGATTTTTTTATGCTTATAAATCTAGCTGGTAAGAGAGTTTGGGAACAGACTGTTGATTTCCAATGCTTGAGCCTGAACATTTTAGAAAGTAGATGAAGACAAGGCTTTTGTCATATTCCTACAGTACTCATGCCCCAACAATGTTTATTTCGAATACATATATATTTACCAGCTCTATTATCTTTAAAAGAAAATACTTTATCCAAAACAAGTTTTATACCAAAAAACTTATGCTACTCAAACTCCAAGCCTAAGAATATCTAACAGATCTAAAGATTACACAAAAAATAAAAATTACACAAGCAACTAGCTAAGATAGGACAGACATTTGGTGGTGGTGTCACTCCATTTATCCATGCATGACCATGCTTAAAAGTTATGTTTTCCCTTAAAAAATGCATGTAGACAAGCTGAGAAGTAATTCTGATTCACTTTCAAAAGTACCTTTATGGTATAGGCACTAAATCCCATTAGTTGCATCTACATTAGATTTTAGTTTGGATTAGGAATTTTGATCTTCTTCCTATTTCCATTTGCTGTGCTTTGATTTGCATTAGAGAGTAACCTTGACGTGCATGAACAGAATTCCTTCTCACTGAAACTAAACCAAAAATGCCCTCCAATGACTAATTCATATCACAGGACCAGACAAGAATGAGTCTCCAGCTCATCAAGCTGGATTCACAGCATGAGCTGTGACAGTGTGCATGGAGAATAAGCAGAAGGGAAACAGAAAGTTACTTCACTCAAAGAGAAAACACTATGATATACACACAGAGCTAAGCGATTTAATGAAAGAAAAGTAACATTAGCAGGCAGCAAAGATATGCAAAACTGCAATGAAACCTTCTGCTCTTTGAAAAGCTCTAAAAATAACAAATGACCGTGCTGCTAAGTTCCATAAAAGATAATGGTGTGGAAGTAAACATTTCAGAATTGTTAGGATGAAAAAGGGAGGAGACTAGAGGATGTCTCTGAAAAGGAAAAAGAAAGAATGAAAGAAATAAATCTGTGAGTAAGTCTAGGTCACCCTTTTTCTAAAAAGATGTACAAAGCAAAGCAGACTTGTGCTCAAGGAATTGCTAATGTCATTGAGGTCAGTCTTTAAACAGATCCTTTTTTTTGTTGTTGTTGTTGCTTTGATTGAGATCCTCTCTACATCTCCTCCTTAAAAAACCGCAAAACAACAACAACAACAAACCCAAGGCTAATTCTTTTGCCTGCTTTTTATTTCCATGCACTTACTGTGTTTCATATTTTCATTTAGCTATGTGAGTAGAAAAGACCCACCATCAGTTCATAGTACTGAAGGTTGCAAAACAAACCAAGCAGCAAATATATACTGGTTCAGTAGAGTCCTTCTCTGTCCTGTATCTGTGGTTTGGGTCCCCAAAACTGGTACAACTGGGTACAACTGGGTTGAGGCATGCAGAGTTCAGATGAACCCTCATGCTGATTTCTTACCAGCGTTTTACACATGGATGTTAGGAGGGATTTAAGGAGTAGAAGTTTCTCTCTTCCTTGTACTAATAACTGCTTGTACAGCATCAGGTGGCATAGTGACCTCTAATAGGTCTATGTTACCATAAATGATGATCAGGACTTTTCTAACAGGTTCTTCAAACCAGGTAGTAGGAGATAATTGCATTTTTCTTTGTTATGCTAATATAATGCTTCCATATTTCAAGAAATAAAGAGATCTTCAGGAAGACTATGACACCTGAGACAATCTCTGAGGACTAAAAAAAGGCTGTAGCTCAGCTGACCAATTTGCCTTATACCAGTCCCATGTCTTCTCTGTCAAAAGACCAGACTGCCAAACTCCTACTTCCATTGATGAGCTGGCCTTTTGCTTTTAAAGCTGTGTTTCCATGCTTTTGTAGAAAGGAGGGAGGGATTTCCCCCTGTCTGGAGGATCACCACCTTCCTCTGCCTACAGTCACCCGAGTCACCCTGTAAGAGATAGATTGTTTTGCTGGGGAGTCAGAGAAAGGCAAAGCTCAGCAGGTGAGCCTCCTTCCAGGAGAGGTGGGAGAATTAGGCTGCAGGATGCACAGCAACAGTGGTGCTTATTCGCGTGCTCCTTGAGCTGTACATCATCGTGGAGACATTCGAGCACTGCTGTTCTGTGAAAGAACAGCACTAAAAGGCTCGACTGCTGTCCTGTGTCAGAGGGCAAAGCTGTCTCTCCTCACTTCATGGCACATGCCTGGAGTGCCTCTGGATTAAGCAGTGCTTCAGCACATTCCCCCTGCTCAGCCACACCACAAATCCCAACACATGCAGCTAGATGCAGGGATGCAATCCCATGAAACTGATTTAATGCAGCTCAGGAAAGACACCTGAATACATGTGTCAAATATCCCAGATTATCCTTAGCTGAATTAAAAATTGCTGCCTTGCTTTTTTCACCACCCGTAAGAAATGGTCCTCTCTTGTCACAATAAATAAACCCAACATATCAACATAAATAATATAATCCTCCAGTTTTAGCCACTAAACAATTCTGAATTTCATTTACAGGGTGCCCAGGATACAAAACCATTTATTTGAAGAAAGCAAATGGAGTTTTAAGAGCTTCTCTCGTGTCACCGATGAGAACAAAACATGCTTCCTAAATGCCATATCCCTGCTCACCCTATTTTGCTCTGACAGTCTGAGTGCTCAGACACTCCTGTACTGCCCTCTCCTGTTCCAGCTTCAGCCTGCTGGGTTTGGACAAAAAATAGGCAGCTGGACAACCAAGCAAGCAACAGATGATTTTCTTTTCCTGAGAGGTAGGAAAAAATTAAATTTTAATGGCAGCTGTCAAAACAAAGCTAGATTTGATTTTACAATTTTAAGAAAGGATAGAAACTTTTAATGTGGACGGTAGGTAACATAGCACAGACTGCATTGAGGACTGCAAGCAATTGTCTGACTGGATACAAAGATTGTGATTTCTATTTGTTCCCCAGTCTTTCACCTCTCCTGGGTCAGTCCATCCCAAGTCTGACCAGGGTCATCTGAAAGATGCTGCACGAGGGCTACCTGGGGAACCACACACATTTCCTGATATCTCAGGGAATAGTGTCAAATTTATCATGCTCAAAACTGCAGCTCTCTAGTGAGAAATAGACACGATAATAAACCCTCTTGGGCTGCTCTTGTAAATTACATTTGTCATTAAAAAACTTTTTGGTATTCTAGGGCAAAGACTGAAAGCTGCCCAGGATCTGTTGCTGCATACTCTCCAGTCCTACCACTGACAAAAATTAATTTATTTATAACCCCAAATACTTTTTAATAATTTCTTCAAGTTAATGGCAGTGAGAATTCAGGGGATTCTTCTTAAATGCAGATTTTGTATTTATTACTGGCCAAAAGATACTGTTTTTTAATTAAAGAAAAACTAGTGTGAATTAGCAATTCCTTTCTGGAGGAAGAAAGACACTGTTTTTGCCAGCTGAGGACTGAAATGGGATCCCAAGTGCCTTCAGATTTCCTCACTTCTTTCCTAGTGAGCACACTGACCTCTGCTGTCTTGGGAAAGAGCCTGTTCGGAAACAAAGCAAGGAGAAATTCCCTGCCTTCCTCCTCTTGATCCAATCCCTGCCTTACCCGGTGAATAAACTTATTGCTTCTTATTGTTCTCTATGTTAAAAGGAAGAGAGAATTCTTCTGGATGTCTGTCTGTCTCAGGAGTGGAAAATCTTGGAAACTCTGCTCTTGGTGGGCATCACCAGCATGTCCCAGAAGTGGTTTTGTTGTTCTTTGCTTTTGTTCAGAGAGTGAGGTGTTGATCTGAAGGCTCCCTAAGTAAATCAATGATTCACTTACTCTCCTATAAGATACAGGGATTTTTTTTAATCAACTGCAACCATGTCAACAGCTTCTCACAGCAGAAGAAGAACTGGTATCCATTTAAATCCATTCTGGGAATCATAAACAGCTTGTTGACAGAGGTCACATCCACAGGGGAGCTCACAGTTGATTAGTTCTCCTTCACAGAGCTTTTGCAGGGAGTGTGACTTGCACTCCAGGAGAGGATTTAAGGGATGTGCTGAACTAACCAGAAACAATTTCAAAAAATTGTCTTGTGTCTGCCAAGATGCCTAAATAAATGGGAAATGAAAATAGCCATGAATTCTGAACTCAGCTTTTCTACTTTTGCTGTGTGCTGTATGTCTGCATTTTTGATGCATCAGCTTTTGTCCCCTATGCTGTGTTACACTGAATTCACAGCTTCCACCTCAGTAAAAATACCCTTAAATAATGACATGGAAATGCTTCCCATCACATTATTAGGTTTGAGCTACAAAAGTGCAAGTTGTGGGGAGATTTTTAGTATACTAGAGACACAAATCTATAGGAAAACAAATTCATCAGTTCTGATGCATTTATTCCTTCCCTCCAACCATTTTATTGCATAAGCTCCTTCCCAATTTCTTTTACAATTATTTCCATTGGACAGTATTGACTGAATTTCTACTTATTTACTTGCTTGTATATTTGCAAAACTCTTGATAAATAAACAGAAAGAATGATAATGTGCAAGATATTCTAAATAAATGAAAGTCCCAGTATCATATATTACATGAACATTTTACTGAATTAAAACTGATGAGTCAAATATTTCACAGTCACTATTTGCCCACTGTTTACACCAGCTGGTATCTATTAGTACTCCAAGACAAAGTCCCTACCAATTACATTTTATATCTTCACCTGTATTGTTCTAAATGCTTGTCATTTCTCTGTTAAATCCAATTCTTTAAGCTCTTCTCTACTGGCTCTGTCCCCAAAGTATACTTCAGAGTTTACCCTGGCAAGGGTCTTTTCCAGTTGAAATGATTCCATCATTTTGTGATTATATATATATATGCACATGTAAAACAGGTTTCATATAATGTCTGACCTTTGATTTCTTACCTTTCTAATGTCAGCAAGCACATGCATACAGATAAATAATACTGAGAAATGAAATGATTACTGAAAAAAGAAGTTCCACTTAGTGTTATAAAAGCTGATTTTCTTAATATCCATATATATCAGTGGCTTAAGATTTTAATGGCTGTGCCATTAATTGCAGCAAAGGAGAAATGCTGGCATTTTGTGGACTTTCCCCACTATCAGTGTAATAGCAATGAAATATCTTAAAGAGAATTTCCTTTCATGCTTCCATAACTGCACACGGTTTCATAAAAAGCACAACCACAACACAGAAAGAGGCAGAAAATGCATATACATTCATACTGCCTTTAGTAAGACTCTATGCACCTGAGCTACCCTGTAACCACGTTTCCTGTATCAGGTTTAAGTGCAAGTCATGCTTTTGATTACACTAGGGTCTGGATTTTGCCATGTAATGAACCTTTAGTTGCAGGAAATGTGACCTTTCACTATCTCTGGAGCTGTCAGACCTGTTAGTTCTAGCTGAAAGTTGCATGCAAGTCCTTCAGATTCTCATAATTCTGTCAAAATGGAATACTTTTTATCCAATTTCTCCTCAAAAAGTGCTTAGAAGGAAGGAGTAAAAATATTGGAGAGGAGAGGAGAGGAGAGGAGAGGAGAGGAGAGGAATTCCTTGCCATTTTAAATATTTTCAGCAGCTCTCCAGCTTATCTTTGCTGTAACACCTAGAAGTAGCTGGGAAGATTAATTCCAGGTTTGAGATTAGGTAGGTATATATTTTACTGTGTCTGGTCAACATCCATTTTGATATGGCCAAGTCTTAAGTGTTTTTAAAGCACAAAGCTGTAGCTTATGAATAATGGCACCTGAAACGCTTAGGAGCAGCTCAGAGATCCCAGAGCTGTGAAGCTGGAATCACTGCATCTAGCTCCCATCTGGGGGTATTTCCTCAGTTTATGCACAGCCCAGGCAAACTGAGGCAGGAAGCAATGGCATAACCTGCTCCAGACCTCACAGAAATCCACAGCAGCCCTCTGAGAAGATGCAGCTCTCATGCCCGTGCTGCAGGCTAATGGTTCCTCAACTTCCCGTCCCTTTGGGAGCTGCCCTGCCAGATGTTGGGATGAGACCTTCCTTGGACAGGAGGAATTTATATTCCCATAGCTGCCTTCTGCCAGGTCTAGCAAGGAGGAAACACAGGCAGCAAAGCCCCAGTCTTGAATGAAAAGGGTTCATTTCCTGCAGATTTTGTAAAGAATGGAAGGAAGCATTTTAAATGTCAGCAAGGGAACTGCAATTTCTTCTTGTACCAACAAAGGGTGCAGAGGAGATGAGTGGCTTCTCCTGACAATCCTCATTTCCATTCCTGCTGAAAGTAGAGACAATGTTGTCCTGTCTCTGCTCTTTCCAGTGGCATTGCTAGGCATGGTGGCACACAATGTGCTCCAAGACCCACTGCTCTGCTCAGGGATGGCTCTACCTATCCCAACAGGCAACTGGAAAAGAAAAGAAAAAACAACCAAAAACCCCAATAAAAACAACAACAAACCCCCCCCCAAAAACAGAAGAAAAAGAAGATTGACTAATTGAGCCCAGCTCAGGAGATAGATTTGTGAATTATTACAGTTCTGACCCTGACAGCAACACAAATCCTAGGATGTGCCAAGAACAAATTAGGCTGCCTGCAGCTGGGACTTCTCCCCAGAAAAACCCCCTTTCTTCTAGATAGATGAAACAAGCAGGTTTGCCAATGCTGGAGAACACATAGATAAAGAGTCCCTCCTTCCTGCAAGTCTCATTTGGAAAATTCAAGGCTTTACCAGAATGAAGATAGTTGTGTCAAACACATGCTTCTGAGGGCTCTATAATGCTTTAAAACATGAGGTGCTCCTACCTCGACTGCACCCAGGTACTCGTGGGCTCTGGCTGAGGAAAGCAATTTTAATGTCACTCTCAAGCGTCCTGCTAATTTTCCAGTCTCATTTTGTCTGCCAGATACAACTTTCCTTTCTCTTTCCAGAGCAAAATGAGATATATCTAAACAAAGAATGTGGGACGTGTGTTTTGCTTCCAAGAGCGGTTCTTCAGCAGAACAAATGAGAGGCAAAACATTAAATCCCAGGAGCCACTGGAGTCCTAGTGCTGCCTGGATATCCCTTAGAAGGAAACTGAAGTAAGTTCTTTTCTGTATACTGCTAATCAAAGCACTTATCTTCAGCATAGAATTAATGTGAGCCAAAGTAAAATTTCAGCCCTAGCCAGACTTGCAACCATAATGAAAAATATTAGTTCAAAAGTGATGGTACTTTTTAACTTCTGTGATTTGCATCAAGCTATAATGAAGCAGCAAAATATTCAGTTTTCCCAAGTTAATCTCCCTGTGCTGCTATAGAGGCACATTGTTGATCCCTGGATTCATTTGTGGTGCTCCAGTATAATTTTGCAGGATGGCTGTTCTCGAGTAAGCTGTGCTTTGCTGGGGGAAGTTCACTTGAGCAGAGATAACTCACGTTAATTCAGCTGTCAAAATAAAGCCAAAGAAATCTGAGAATAGTGGTGCAATTTCCTAATATTATCTTCCTCACTCATGTTTCATTCACCCCTGGGACTGTAATTGAGTTGCTGCTCGGTGTAAACCCTTTGCTCTACAGTCCAAATGGGAGAGAAGTGGCAAAGTCAATCTGTAATAGCACACTTCAGCACGCCTGGAGAAACTGAAGCATGCTCACATTGAATGTCTGTGCCTATTTTTGGTACCTTGCTTGTGGGTTTTTTAAAATGTCACAATTTGTAACCAGTTAGTAATCCATAAGTGAATTTTCCATACTGACCTGTGGCCATTCAGTTTATGTACAAGCCTTGGGTGCTGATTGTGGATGAAATGCAAGCAATATTATCTGGAGGGTCTCAGGCACAGACAGCTGATTGCTGGCACCTTCCTTACTCTACTTGTTGAGCACTTACACGTCAGAGTTAATTCTGCAGAAGCCACATCAACTCTTCTCTCCAGTGTGACTGATCAGGCTGTTATAGAGCATCACACCCCCAAAGCAGAGCAATGCCAAGAGAAACTGCTCAAGTCTGAGACAATTCCTAATTTCTTTCATTAGTATTTGTTTTAGCACCTGACGAAGAAAATTTTTGAAGAGAGTTTATTTATGAGATAATAGTTTATAAAAAAAAATAGTTGTGTATTTTGGAGAAATGCCTAGGTAGAGAATAACTTCGCCAAAAATGGAACACAAAAAAAGTAAGTTACTAAATCTGACAGTTCTGATTAACCTGAGGAACACAAAAATGATGGGATTGTTTAGCACACTGAGATATAAGCTTGGAGAATGGACGTTCTTCCACTCAGTATACAAGGGATATCACTTTTTTTAGCCTTCCATTTTACCTCTGAAACAAGCAGTCTTTGACTACAGCTAAATGGTATCCTTCACTTAACTATTTGTTCCTCCAAATTCCCTGTAGCTAAATAAATATCATTAGAGCTTTACTTTGCTTAATGCTGTCAGGGAGAATTGTCTGTATAATTTAATTTATCTGAGTTATTCAGTTATTTCTGAACTACCATTTAAAAACTGGGGGAAAAGGCTTCAAAAATCTATATGCAATTTAAATTTTTAATTCTTTCATTGGCTTTGGCAAATCTCAGGTTCAGGTTTTCAGCCTCTTTTCCCAGCCACAAAGGATATCAACTTATTTTTCTTCTCAGGTAGTAGCTTAAACTGAGCTGCTGGAGTTTGAAGTGGAAAATGAAAACCTGAGGGATGTGGACATGGGGCAAGCGGCAGAGTTATGATCGAGGGAAGAATTATAACTGACACTGACCCTGCCTGTACCACCACTGAGTGGCACCAGGCTCATTTCTTCCAACAGCTTGGACCTGAGAAAGGCTGATAGAAAACAGTCTTATTTCCATGCCCCAAATCCTTCATCAAATGAAATTTTCCCACATCCCTCTTGTGTTTCTGACCCTATTTTGACAAAGCTATGGAGTGGATATCAGAGCACCGTGTTGTTTCTGCTCACTGAAGACTGATCCAGCAGCTGAATGGTATTTGAGTCCACACATGCCCCTCATTCACACTTGCACTGAAGCAAAACCACCTTGCAGTTCCTGCTGTGCACTGTGCAAGGTTTCACAAGTCATGGCCAAAACGTCCTTCTCATACATTCAAGCAAAAATACCCTCAAGACCTCTACACTAAGTAAGATGATCTCTTTCCTCTGAGAGTGGCAAGTCTGCAGATATTCAATTCCACCCAATAAATGGGAACCATATGAACATAAGGCAAAGGAAAGTGAAGCTAGTTTTCACAGCACCATTTCCACCAAACACCCCTCCAATCTTTGCATGGGGAAAGCTTCTTCTATGGTTGCCAGACCTGTTCAAGGCTTGGGATAGTGCCAGTACAGATGTGTCCCCTTTTGTAGGTCCCTGAACAGTTATCAAATCTCTCTTTTACTCTGTCCTTTTTCCCCTAGTTCCTGTACCTTCCATATTTATTTTCCTTCTCAGACTTTCCTAAAGGCTTTAATTTTCTCTCTGCGGATTTTGTCAGTTCTCCCAGTGCTGGTTCCTGATCAAGTTCAAGGTATCTGAGCTCTTCCACTTCAAGGAATGCCAGTCACAGCTGTCATAGCTCCTGCTCTTGCACAATTCCAAGAGGCCTAAACCCAACCAAAAGCTAGAGTCCAACACCAGCCTTCCAATACCTGAACTGCAAATACCCAGAAAAATGACCTACTAGCCCTGAGAGATGTGCCTCTGATCACTGACACAATAGTGACAGCAGGAAAGAGGTAGAGAGCACCTTTTTCAGTGGCTGGCCCTGAGAGAGGTGCCCTACAGTGCAGCTACTGAAGTGCATCTACTCACTCGCAGAGCTGTTAACATAAATATAGTGGGAGATGCTGTGCCTGGAGTTCAGACTTCAACTGTTTGCACACAAGTCCACAATGTTCTGAAATGTAAGTAATACCCAAACAGCTCTCAATAATTGACTTAGGATAGTTGGGATGTTGCACCAAAGGAGGCACTGTGCTCTACATGATCTATGCTGCTGTTCTTTAATCCTCTAGAGAAAGCAGACAGCCAGGACAGCTAGCTCTTCATTCCTACCTAGCACAACTGCACTTCTGTTACTAGCTAATTTTAAGCTGCTCTTACAACTTCATCTGGCAAGACACATTTGCTCTTGTCTGTACAGTGGGATGCTGCCTCCACCAAAAGGTGCTGCTGACTGAGTTGGACACTGCCTGAGGACTGGAGAGGAAACATGCCTCTCCTATCAAACTCACTTATCCAAGGCAGAGATGTCCTCTAAATAAGAAATCTGTAGGCAGTTGTCTTTCCCAATTTGCATGGTTGTCATCTTTCCTGTTGTGTTTTCATACGCTTGTCCCTACCAGACAAAGACCTGCTCTCCCTTCTCCTGAAGTCAGTGGGAATTCTGCCATCAATTCCAGCAGTAGCTGGATCAGGGCCAAAATGTTAGCCACTCCACTTCCCCTTAAGTCATTCACAAACAATACTTCTTTGATTACATACCGAGCCTGAGGGGTCTTAGTTATCTTCTAACCCTCTCCTTTATATCTCCAGTATCTACGGATTCCATAGTGTAGGCAGGAACTGTTTGAATAGAGGGGCCTTAATCATCAAAAGTACTTTTCTTCCTCAGCCGTGGTTTTTCTCAAAGGGAGTTTGTTGCTAATTCCTTTGGGAATGAGATGGGGAAAAAATGAAAAGGAAACGACACCACTTTAAAGAGAAGCTAAACCAAAGAAGCCCGACCCCACAGAAAGATATTTTCTGACATTTGAGTATTAATGTACCTATGATCAAATTCACCAGGAGAAAAAATATTCTGGTCACACTGAAAATGGTAACTATTAAAATTATACTGGATGCAAAGATGATACAAGCCACAACGGTAACCTTGGCTAGATTTTCAAGGTGGTTGCAATAGAGGGCAGTGAATAAGAAGAAAGGGGAACACTATTTATTTAGGTAACTGCACAGTATAACAAGTCCAAAATAGCTTCAATTGAATCTGAGTATCTTCTTAGACTTCTAAACAGTAATTGTGTTGTCCTTTAATTAGACACTGTGATTGCTGTACTCTTCAATAAAGAGAAGGCGTACCTCAATATTTAGTTTTTAGCCACAGAGGGAAACACCACACTACGTATGGTTATGCCTTACAGATGGCACTTGGTAAAGGATGAAATGGCAACAGGAAACAATCAGTCTGACTCAGAAGACTCACAAAGGATTTTGTCCAAATTGAATCCTCCAAAAACTATTCTTGCAACTGGAGAACTTTGGTGCTGAGGTTAGTATTATTTATAAAAACCCAAAGGAAAATTGATTCTGCTGCACAGCTGAAGAGCTTTACTACAATTTGGACATACAGCAGATTTCCTATACTTCAGGTAAAATATATTCACTGTCCAAATAGGACAGATGAGAATTTGGTTTTGGTTTTGCAAAATGTGCATGCAGTGAGGATGATGTGACAGCTGCACTAAGCAATATATAGCTCACCAAAAGGCTGGGCATTACAAGAGAGGAAAAAGTACTATCAGAAAGAGTCACTGTATTTTACTCTTCCACCAACAGCAGGTGAATAAGTGAAATACATTCAATATAAAATCAATTAGCAAATAAATTCAATGTAAAATAAGCACATAATACTACTAAGTTGTCTGTTTTAATTAAAAAGGCTAGGTACTGCAACATATCCTATTTTACTGGTTTTCTCTAACTAGATATTCTTAGAGTGACTTTTAAGACTATGCTGTTTTGAGCCCCTAATATTTTGTTGAAGAATTTTGTACATGACGTAATATTTGACTACAATATGAAATCATGAATGAATAATGTACAAATATTCATTCTTTATTTGATGCATGCAGGTCTTATTAAATATATGCCACACTGCTAGAATAGTGGCCTTTCACAACAGACTTCAAGAAGAAAGAGGCAAAGCGTGCTAGCTGGCAAAGGAAGTTCTAAATGAAGAAGGACTAGCAGGTTATATTTCTATCTGGCAAACAAAGCCAGGGATTTAACTTTCACATCATAGGAATGTTTTAGGAAAACCATCAGCACATCCAACCTGACTCTTTTGTAAGATTTCACTGTGATATGCAGAATTGGAAGAGAAGGATATAAAGAAAAAACAAGCAATCCAGGCTCCAAAAATGACTGTGAGAGAAAATAACTGTCTACACAGAGGTGGTTGAGGCTACACAAGCACATCCAGAAGCTGGACCATTTTTTTTTTCAATATTCACTTTGGTACCATATAAAAACAGCTGTCTTTTAAGTAATTTCTTAGAAAGATTTTTGGATCTTTCCCCTCCTGATTGACATTCACTGAAACAGAGCCATCAAGGGGATTTTTATATCGTTGGTCTCCCTAGGATGCAGAGTGGTAAACATGGATGAGTGCAAGCTCACTTGTCTGATGTGTTTGCAGAAGACTGTGAATGCCCAAAGAGCACAGCAAACTCTGCCTGGCTGCAGCTGCCTGGTGACACCACAACACATCTCAGGTGGAGTTTCTACACTGGGCTAAAACACTGATGACTATGTGAAGAAAACCTCTTATTTCATGTTCAAATCAGCTGTGTGCCAGTACTGCAGATTTGGTGGTGGGATGGGGCTTGCTTGTGATCATTCACAGCCAGGAAGGGTGGATTCATCCCTCAATCCCCATAGCAGCACTTGAGCAATCCAGGTGTGTGGCTGTGTGGTTTGCACACAAAGGGAGTCACATGAAACAGCAGATTAGTGGGTTGCACAAAACCAGCTCCTGAGCTCTAATCCCAGTGGTGCTGTTAACCACACTGGGTGGCCTTGTGCAGGCCTTTTGGCTTGTCTCTGAATTGACATATTTGGGAGAAAGAAAAGACTCTCATGGAGGCACTGTGTGCTCTACCCAACTTATGCTTTTACTGCACATTTTAAAATATCACACACCTGATTTGCCTTCTGCCAGGTCTCTTTCATGTGAGTTGAAGGAAAAAAGGCCCAAAGTTTGATCTATGCTCATTCACAGCCACTTTAAACTAATCAGAGAGGTGTAAAGGGACCTACCTGGGAACAAAGTATGAGAGTCACATTCAACAAGTGATCCCTCCAGGCACACTTACCAAACATAGCACCGCCTTTTACTGCTTCTTAGCAAGACTTGTGACTAATGATGTGGGCTTGTTACTAGAAAGCGTTTCTTTCCAAAGGAGTTTTAAAATATATCTGTATCTGAATAAGGAGTTACGTGAATTTGGTTCATTTAACAATTATGAAAGCTGAGCTATGAATAATCCTGAATAAAGCCAAGCAGATTGAAGGCTGTAGCTACAGGACTTTCAAAAGAGCAATGGCAAGAAGCATCAGCCCTGCAGAAACCCAGCACTGCTGTTTATGCTGAGCAACTATTCACTTGCTAAAGAGATTCCAGCAGTAAAACTTATTTATCTGCTTGCTTATTAATGTTTACCCATTTATTTTCAAAGGTGAGAAGATTTTGTTTTGTTTTCCAGACCACCCATGTAAGTTATTTATTAGACATTATATGTTATATCCATGTTTTATGCTATTTATAACCAGTTCTACATTACCAAGGATTTGAGACTTGCTACCGTACAGGATTCTGTTGCAGTAAATGCAAAGGCTGATTTCAGATGTCAAAATATAATCAGGCCATCTTTTAGTCCGACAGGAATTATTTTTTCCACATCCATATTTCATTTTGATTCCTGACTGCTAGCGTAAGCCACGTGTCAATGAGCACATGATTATCTTTCACATTCCTCCACTCTTCCCTCCTTCAAACTGGATATACCAGCCTGCCAGGCTTACTGTTAGGAAAAATCCCAGTGTGGCTATATGATTACTTTAATTAATCAAGGCCTAACATGTGATTTGGGCCTCTGGGAATATTATTACAATCAATCCTGCAAGAAGCATGTGCATATGGATTTGCATACGTCGAAAATTAATTTCTTCTGTAGTCATTCAATTTAATCTTGGGGAAGCACTCTAGAGTATGGTAAGGACAATATTCTAATGGGAAGTTATCATCTAGCTCTAGAACTCGCTGTGATAAACAGTACATAAATTAACTCATGTATTTACATTGCACTTCTGCAGAAGTTAACATTTCTGTCCTAAGGCTCCATTTATACTGGCTGTAGTTCACAAGTTAAAGACCAAAACACACTCAAAACACCTTAATGAAAACAAAATTATGGTAAAATATTTTTTATGTTTCTAGAAGGAAAACACATCCTTAAATTCAACAGGAAGATATTTTACCGAAGCCCCAAATGCTTGTCTGTTGTTTTAGAGTTAGAAATATTTTATGATTACTCACATATAATTTTTCCTAAAATGGATGCTGGAAGACCTGAGAAAGGGGCTATAATTTCACATTTTCTGCTTTGACACCTAGCACAACTTAATTTCTGTTACTGAAACACTATTACAGGCCATGCTTGCTGTAAATCTTCATACCACATCCCTGTGCACCTTATGAATTTCACTACAACTTCAAATTAAAAAAAAAATCTGATTCCTTTCATAATAATAGCAAATAGTTCCAGCTTTCCACAGCTGCAGAAGTTTGCTGTCCCTAGAGATTTGTCATGGTACAGCTCTTGCTTCCAACCAAAACAGTGACATAGTGGCCATGATTTACAGCTTGCAGGGGCTTGATTAGGGGATAGCACACTACTGAGAAAATATTAAAGAACTTTTAATGTGCGGCAGGACTTTTAATCTTAACACCCTCCAAAAATTAAAAAAAAAACAATTCCTGCCCAAAAGCAAAGGGAAATGGAGCTTGTATTTAAGACTTCTATTCTTCTGTTGTTAGGTTTCAACAGAAATGATCACCCATAAATGAGACTGGCTCTTTAAACAACTTCATCCTTACGATTTTAAATGGTAAACATCTGCACTGTTAACAGTAACAGAACGGCAAAACTTGTACGATAGTAGGGAAGAATAATTAAAAGCCTTAGCATTAGACTAAAAATGAACTCTCAGGTAAAATTGGCAGTTTTCCTTAAAGAACTTTTAAGGAATAAATAGTGAGAAGAAAAATTAAAAACAAGATCATTTATTTCAAAAAAGAGTGAGTTCATATATGAAAGGAACATCTGTGTTTTTGTGTTCAAGCAAAATGTCTTGATTAGCATCAAGAATAAAAATTACTATGTGATGCCCTTTTGTTGTTCACATGCAATTTGCCCAAACAAATGGAATGGAAATGGTAACTATGCATGAAAAATTCCAGAATTTTTATTTGCTGTTAAAACAAGGCTTAAACTAGTGTATGGAACAATATAAAATTACAATTAGTGGGCTGATGATGTTTTGAAATTTAATTAGTTGCCAAGCTGTAGTCTTTGATACTGAAGTCTAGTTTCTACTTAAATCTAGTAACTGCATTTTGAGAAAGTTAAATCTATTGCACGGGATTTGAGCAGTGATAAAGTGATTTCAGTTTTCTCCAATAAAAAAATATATTAGATGAGTGCAAAGAGCTTGTATTCTAACTGCTAATTTCTGTCATATTGTGATATACTTTTGATTATGAGGTGGAATGAGATGCCAGCAGTTTAAGGTCCATATTTCTGCAAATGCCTGGCTTCACATGCATGGTGACTCTTTCTGTTGAAAATGCTGGCAGCTATGAAAAAAAGAAAACCACAGTGATGCTGTATGGATTCACCACTTGACAGAGATCTTAAGCCACAAATACAAACAGTACATGAAAATTTTATGAGTTACAGGGTCCAACATGAAATATTTGCAAATGTTGCTATTCCTCTTCGTGCAACTGTAGGGACATAGCTGGTAAAAGACAGAAAAAAAGCCTTTAGCTGAAATGCTAATTCTGAATATATGGCTTAAAACCATTATTATCACATACGTTACTTATTAAGTAAAAAGCCTGAAGCTATTTGTCTGCCTACATTTAATCCAATAGTCTATTTTTCCTCCCAAGAAACTAGTTTTTAACAGTCAGATTTTCCACATTTTCTCTGATAGCAGAATTCAGGTTTGCAGAATTGTTTCATTATCTGCAATTTGCAGTCTTCAGTGAAGAAGCTGTTTACTTCCAACATGGTTACACAGTGAAAATAGATCTGCATTTATGGAGTTAATAGTCCTCTTATTAATTTTACTCTGCCTTTTTTTTTTTAATAGAAACCTAATGAAAACCATGTTTATATGCTCAAAGGCACAGAGGAAATTCATTACTCTGAGGAATAACACACTCCACAAGTGAAATGAAAGTAATCTTATTTATGACAGGAAGGGGCCTTCACTAGACTCAACTCCACCACACTTGGACTGATATTGGCTGCATAAAAGAAGCTGCAAATTCAGGAACTGGTTTCAAATGTAAGCCTCATCTCAGCAATAAACACATTTGCAGTTTAATCTCGCAAACATTTAAAATCTGCTGAAGGGGAAGTACCCAGTTATTATATTTACTATAAACATGTGACAAAAAGAATGCAACAATTACAAGAAAAGCAGCAATACGGTCTCTCATTCCAGGTGCCTTCCTTCCACTTAGAAATGAGCATAAAATGAGCCCCTGTTCCCTGGTCAGTGTCCACCACAGCACGCACCCAGCACCTACAGCCAGCCTGCTTGCTTGTCAGCTCTGGCCCTTGGCTTTGGGGTTAACAGGGGTGTTGCAGCCCCTGGAACCCCCGAGTTTACATGCACATGGTTGTGGGGAGAAGAGAGGCTTATCAATACGCTCGCCTGGAGAATCCTCAGGGAGTGGGAGGTGGAAGACTCTGGGGAAGGATGGTGCTGCAGGGCTGAGGACTCAGCTTGCTAAAGGGCTCGATGCCCAGAGCTGTTTGAGGTACCCAGCACAGCCAGGTAATTCCCTGAGCAGAAAAGGGAAATCAGAAATGCTGAAAATTATTTACTGTGCCATCCACCCAGCCCTGTACATGTGTGTGCCTGAGCATCTGGCATCCATGTGAATGTATGCATATGTGTCTGAATTTGAAAGAAAGAGAAAAACCTTCCTGCAAAAAAGGGAAGATAATGAGAAAATGTCCGACAAGTTATGGCTACATCTATTTCTGTGGGAGATTGCATCTTTTTCTTGAACAAAATCAAATCAAAAAAGAAAAATGTTTCTTAGCGCTGTGAAAGTCAAACCCTATGTTCATCCCAATTCTAGAGACTTCAAAAGAGAGCTTTCATTAATGGAAAGTTGTGATGTACAGCAAACTGGATGGCTCCACATGCGTTTGCAATTTCTGTATCTAAACCCACATGTTTTACATTCCTTGGGTTTCTTCCCCGAATTGTCTTGAGTTAAAAAGGGGCAGGCGGGAGGAAGGAGCCGCCGTGCCAAGGCTTCCACGCGGCAATAAGCCGCGCTGCCCACAAGAAGGCACTGTGTGTTAACAAATCCCAACGTGCCGGCATTTCTGCAGGGAATTGACTTTTTTCGTTCCCGCCGACGCTAAAGACCCAACACAAAATGTGTGGGTTTCTCCAGCGTCATGAAGGACAGCTGCCTTTGTCTGCCTGCAGATGTTTGGCCAGTTGCAGTCTGGATGCTTGACCAGTGAGTGAGATAAGCTCTTCAGCCTTGCACAAGGAATTAACTGATATTCTTGTGCATCTGCCCCCAGAAAGCAACTTATAACACTAACACAAGCTTGACGAATTTGAAGATTTAGTTAAAGAAAAACATATTTAGCTCTTCCTTTGTTATATTGCTTTTGCAATTATAGTATGTTTGCATTTCTATAGGCACTTCATGTTTTCCTCATGTGATCTAAATTCCCCCTCTGCTTCATGTCACAACAAAGCAATTAATCCTTTGTTTGCAACATTAGTTAGTTGTCATGGAAAATAATATGATTCCACAAATTCACAACTATGAACATTTTTGGATCACATATTAACGAATAGGGTGTCACAGACAGACCATGTCTTTTAGAAATAGCTTGGTACGCAGTGAGTGCAACAGAAAACGGATATTTTGGAAGAATATAGAAATTTGAAAGCATATAAAAAACCCAAAGTCTTGTCTTGGTCTAAAATATTTGAGCATTTCTCCCAACAAGCAAGTTGTACTTTAGATCTTGAACATTCCTCCCAACAGGAAAATTGTACCTTAAATCATTTGCAGCTTTTCGTTTGCACAGAAGATTTCTCAATCTCTTTGTCTGGATTTGAACTTGTCAGCCGGGAGAGCAGAATTGGGACTCTCCTCTTCCCTTGACAAATGATCTATTTGCTGACAGAGATGAGCAAGGGAGTGGACAATCTCAACTGTTTTTCTACGGCCGTATTTTATTCCCCTCTTACTGTTAACACAAAAAAGCAGAAGCAGCTGCATTGAAGAAATAAGTGGAGCTGCTCTCCATGACATCTGTATCCCTCAGTCGTTGGAAAGTGCCTGGCATGGGCCAAAATTCTCCATGATGACAAGGCTAAAGGCCAGCACAGAGCCATGGTACACACCAGGTCACTGCAGACTTAGATCCACTTTCAGGTACTGTATCAACCTACACGACTCTGGATAAAACGCTGTCTGAGCCTGGTGAACAAGATGACAGAGAGTGCCAGACGCCTGCCTGGGCTGTGGGAGCTGCCAGACTAACTCCATACGGCTGAAAGATGTTGCACAGAGAGATCTCTCGACATTATCAGAATTGAATTAAGTTGAACTGGCAGTAACAACAGAGGTAGTACATGAACTGCTTGCTTTCTAGCTGATGCTTCTCCCAAATTAAATTAGCCGGCCCCTTGCCCCGGCAGAAAGCCACCTACCCACAGCTCACACATACCACCTGCCTAGGGCTGTCAGGCAGGAAAGGGCCACAATTCCCTCCCTTTCACATTTCTCACAACCACTGAACACACTTGTATCACAGAGCACAAGCCATGGCAGTGATCTTTGCTCAAAGATATAGAGGTGGAGTTTTTAACGAGTATATTCACACCCCTTAAAGGGATTTTGAAAACAATGCTTGCCAACACTTCAACACTTATGTTTTTCCTCTTATATGCATGCCACACTGATGTTAAGCATCTCAAAATGTTAAAAATGAAGGAAAGCTGGGTGGAAATGTCAGCCTTAGATATCACTAAAT
Source organism: Notiomystis cincta (assembly GCA_013398075.1). NCBI lineage: Eukaryota > Metazoa > Chordata > Aves > Passeriformes > Notiomystidae > Notiomystis > Notiomystis cincta. The sequence continues at coordinate 334,570 of VZRX01010808.1, forward strand.
TCCACAGCAATCCATAACCTACTCAACATAACGTGCCAAGTGTTCCCTTGCAACACAGGAAGCCAGTCTCAGTGATAACCACCAGCTGGCCCTTTTCTGTCATGAAAGAGAAGTCTAGATTTATTAAAAAATATTCCTCAGATATTCTAGAATATGTCAAATTACACTTTTTTATTAGTATTTCTGGTTATATTAGAACGTTTGTGGAGCACTGGTATCTGAAAACCAATATTCCCCTGAAGCATTTGTAGTTCAATCCCTTGAGGACACTTTCAAGGAGAACTGGTTCAGCAAACAAGTTTAATTTTACCTCCTGGGCACACACCTCACATCTGGATTCAACGCTGGAGTGGGGCCACAGCTCGTAAAAATCTGTGTAGCTTTAACTCATAAAGCTACTACTCCTAGGCAGAAAGAGTACCATTTATCTTTACTCTGATGAGTTTCTTTGTTAGATCATCAAAATTAACTGCCAGGACACCTGGATTCTGCCACAGCATGGATGTTAAATGAACCCACCAAATTTTAAGCCCACTATGAGACACACTGACTGAATGAACTGTCTGAACACTAAACTGGATTTAAGTAAGCCAAGCTACGATAATGTAATAACAGTAAATCAGGTATGATGAAGAAAGTATGAAACTACACAAAGAGAAGTGTGAGGGCTGCACTTTCATCCAGTACAGTTATCCTACAGCAAGCAATCAGAGGAAAATGCCCTAAATCTGAGGAGGTTCATTTCACCTTCCATTAGCTGCCTAGATCCTTTGTCACAATGACAGTTGATCCAAGCAGCATGATTTTGGAAAGGTGGGTGCCTTTTCTCAAGCTATAGCCAGTTGCACTGAAATAAAAGCGTATAAACCAGGTTCCCTGGAGGACTCCCCTGCAATAGTTCAGCTGACTACAGCTTGCAAATGCTTTGGGTTCATGAGTTTCCTTCTTTGTACTTTTCCCAAAGGGACACAGGCCTGAGGGTGATGCCAACCATGAGTTACTGGCACCCTTTCAGATCCCACTCAACCTCTCCATTAGCTGAAATATAATCAAGTTTACAGCTAACAATTTGCATCCTACTATTTTCTTTATGCTTAAATAGGTCTTTCCTGAAAATGGATCTCTGCAGTATCTGTACCAAAAATCATGTGTAAACTCTTGAAGAACACTCAGAAAATACAGCACAGCTCATGCCAGTCTAACCTTGCTCATTAGTAAGTGCATAGAGCATATGTTCATACATAACTCTGAGACTGTACTTGTACAATCAAATTAACCTTTGGACTGCTGGTGTTTGGCCATAATTTGCTGCATCTAGTTTTCAATTGCATATACAGTGCTGCTAATAGTACAGAAATATTATCCCATAAAAATCATAATCACTGATACCAAAGCTGATAATGGAGTAGAATGTTTCACTTCCACAACATTAATATAATTACCATTGAACATCCATAATCATTTGGGTCTGTATCACAGAAAAATGCTCTTAATTTGCAGCCTTTGCTGAAACTCGGCCTAGAAATATTTCAGTGGGGGTGGAAGGGACAAAACAGCAAAGGCAGGGGAGTCAGTAGAGACAAGTCAGTAACTTTCCCAAGACACTGATTTAATTTAAGAGGGTAATAGCTTTTTCTTAGTAGCTGGGCCCACAGCATTGTTCCCACATTGCCTGCGTTAGTTCCACCCCACTGCTAATTACTGTTTGATGTGATGTCCTGTGCAGAGGCGAAACAGAGCAGTCTCCAAAGCCTCCCCCAAGTGACATGGTCTTGCTGAGCAAGCAGGAGAGACCTCTGATGAGGGAGGATGGTGTATGCTTGTCAGGCCAGGCAGAAGGGACCAGCCTCCACCCAAGCCAAACCCACTACAACAGGACTGAACAGAGCCTTCCTCACCGTGAGTGAGCACCAACAGCACATCTAATCTGAGGAGACACCACCGGTTGTTCCCAGCTCGCCTGTTTGCTTTGAGCAGCTGTCTCCACTGTTGGTGCCCAGACATTAAACCAACAAGTGGGATCTGTGCTGACCTCAGGTTTCCCCAAATCCGCGGAGCAACAGACATCTCAAAAACTTTCAGCAGGACCAGCAGATAAGTGTGACAAACCTTGCATGGCACTGCTTCCATTTGGGTGGGTTCTCATGATGTGTGGATAAATCACTTGTTTCTATATAAGGTCCCATTCTACTCTGTGACCAGTGAGTCTGAATTGCAACTTCAAAAAAAGCAAAATGCCCCTTTGTTGATAAAGAAATTATACAGGTGAAACAACAGCATTTAGAAATGCTGAGCTGGTATTCCTTCAACACACACAGTATTGGTTGGCAGGGAAAAGAAAATGTTCCATTTTACAAAATAAACCCACTATACAGTAGGTTTATTACAGTTAATATTTTTATTATAGCTAATTCTACATATAAGAATTTACCACTAGAAAATGCAGATTTTACAATAATTATCTTAGAAATTACCTTAATATAAACCCTATGATATTTTAAAAATAAAACTATCTTTCATAACCAGATTCAGCATTTAACCTTAAAATATCAGTGCAAGGAGAGAGGAAAAAGAAACCAAGAACAAACCCACAGAAAAAACCCGAAACCTATTTCCCTTTCAAAATCATGGGTTTTAACTTTTTGACATGTGTTGGGGAATAGCATAGGAATTTCTTTCCAAAGCAATGTATCACTGCATGAATGTTGTGATAAGGATGTTGTTTTAATTGCCTGCTTTTACATTAGGAACACATGGCCAACTGAGGTGTGTGTGCAGATATGATATTCTCAGCACAGAATTTTGAGAGTGCTTCTACAGTGACCTGTTCTGACGAGGAGAGCCATGCTCTGAAGCTCCCAACAAAGCCAGACTAGGCTTCTATTTCAACTTGTGCTCAGCACACTGGGGGGAAAAAAAAGCTACATAATTTGTTTCTCATTTCTTACAGAAGAACAGTAAAATAATGCTCATTGTGTAATATTTTGCTCCTTCCATAGAAAAAACCTCACACCATACAGTTTGTTTCCTTCAAAAGTGCGGTTTCTTTCACTTTACGTAAATCATCACAATCTTTTATTGCTCAAAGAAAGATCTCATTGCCAAGAGACGCAGTGGATTGCCTGCTCTCCTGCAAGGGCTCTTGGCTTGAGAGAGACCTAGATAGGAACTGAGCAACACCTCCTGAGCAGCAATGCCAAGACAGCAGCTGGAACCCATTACAGAGCGGGACAATCCTGTCCAAACAACTGAATGCCAGGATCTCAGGGTACGAAAGGCTTAGAGGACATTGCTATAAAAAACCAAGGATTTTCATGAGAGTTTGGATTTTTGGGTTTAAAAGAAGTTTTGCTGGCTACTGAAAACATTCCTATAATTTTGTTGTTTTGATAATAATATGAAAGGAGCTATTCCCCCAGTACTGTGGCTCTGAACAGTCAATAGTCTTCTGGGAGGAAAATAGAAGACAAGTAGACTGAAGGTGCTTCACAATAAAAGAAGCAAAAAGAAAGATAATTTTTAAGCTTAGAGCTAGTAGCTATCTACTAACACCACTCAGGAAACAGATATTTTACCCCAAAGTGTTGTGCACCTCTGTTGTGACATGATAGGTTTGCAATAATTTTCAATAACTATGACATAGATTTCAATGCGACTAAAGATAAGCAATTCTGTTCTGAGAAACTTTTAAAGATAATCACTTTATGGTAAGGTCTCAGTCCAAACATTGAAGAAAGCTGAAAGATAGGAAATGTGTAGATAACTGGAAAGCAATTCAAAACTTACCAAAGGACAGTCTGGAATAGAAATATTTCAGTTAGGAAGCGGGAGGGAGTGGGGTCTCCGAAATAAGGAAAGAGCACCAATCAGCTCCAAATGCAGCAGTCTGTGCAGCCTCTCCTTTAGACAGTTCCAAGATGCTGGTTTTTGTCTGCAAAGTCCTTCCTTGCAGTGGTCCCAAAGAGCTGCTGCTGATTAGCCCACCTCAGGAGCAGAGGAAGACCGAGAGGAAGATGAGCAGTCAGTTGCAGCTGTAAAAGCCATGCCAGAGTGACCTGGCAGGAAAGACACAGAGATGCCAGCACTCACTCACCAGCAGGATGGGATACAAACCCTTCATTTCCACCCTACACATTCCTCCAACACAGAAAACTCAGACTAGAAACTAACCCTGACTGCCAGAACACCAACACCTGAAATGTGTTTTGCTCCCTGTTTACGCTATTTCAGTTTCTGTGGGGCACTCAGATACAACAGCCTGGGAATAAATTGCTATTTAGTAAGGACTTATAGCACAGAATAAACAACTGCAGATAGAAACCTGCTGTTTTCAGGGTCTGCCAGACACAAGCAAATACCAATGGAAATTTCCTCAAATCCCTCAGGGATTCTGTTGCATTTGCCCCTCTTATTTTTGATAAACTTTGAATCAAACAGCAACCAAAAAGCAACTCCACAAGCAGCTGCAACTGAACTGTACAGGCAGTGTGAGCTCTGCAAGGCAACCACCAGAAAGCAGCAGAGAAGAAAAGGTGGGAGAGCTGAGGTGGAGGAAGGACAGCCCAGAATGAGAAACAAAACTACCAGAGCAAATATGCTGGCAGTTGGTTTGTTAAAAATATGCCTTTGGCCTAGCTGAGTGATGGAGGGAGAAGAGAAATTGTGGCATCTCGTAGGAGAAAACGCCTGCCCATGGTGGGGAGCGAGGGAATTGCTCTTCTGGCTGTGCCTTTGGTCTGGTTGCAAATCCTGATTCCTGCCACTCAGGGGTCATGAACAGACCTCTCCTCCTGTGGGGAATGATAAGAGGACAACTCTGTAGTTCAAGCTTGAATTCAGGTGAGAGGAGAAATTAATACCAGCACCTTCCTAATGAGTATGTGGCAGTATGTGGCAGACAAAGCTTGCAGGCATGAGAGGGCTCGCATGGCACAAGGGAGGCTGCCCAGGCAGGGAGGCTAAAAACAGCCTTAAGCATCTGGATCTGCTGCTTAAGTGGCCAGAAAAGACAGAGAAATTAGAAAAGGAAAATGGAACCCAGAAAAGAGCCAAAAATCACATTTGTCCAGCTTCAGGAAGCTGACAGATTCTCAAGTTTCTGGGTACAAAACCCAATACAAACTCAGGAAAAATACGCTCATACTTAGTAGAGCTAATGCCTGTGCACAAAACAAAGCAGAGGATCACACTTTGGGAAACAGGAATACTGGGGAATCAAATATAAAACTCCAGATGAGAAACAGGCAAAGAAGGAAAATGGTATCTACAATTTCTGGCTTTAATCATTGCTTAAAAGCCAAGTCTGGAGCAGCTAAGACATGTGATGACTGCTTGGATACTCCTTAGGGACAAACTTGGCTCTCAGAGAAGGAAAACTACCCCTTGCATGGGGTGGATGGGAGCATGAGCAGGTCCCAAAAATCACATTCCACCAGCAATTTATGGTGTTTGACATGGATGCACAAGTTTTTGCTCTTCAGATGCTGCTTTCCCTTTTACATGAGGGAACTTTTATGTATGGTCCTGTCCATATAGCTTAGAGAATTCACTTTTTAAGCCTATAATTTAAAAAAATCTTGAGTTTATTTTAAGAACACATACATAGCCTCACTTTTCAGTTTGGTGAGGCTGAGAATGACAGTAAGTAACCAACTACTGGCCTTGTCTGTTGTAGATTTAAGGTGATAAGGAGACAGGCAGTGAAAGACTCAACGTGGTCTATGCCTTTGGAGGCTCTGCAGCTGTGCTGCTTCACTTTGTATGTTTGTAACAAGACCACAGTTATAATCCCTAGTGGAGGTGGTGCTCCACCATAGACCAAAATTAAATTAAAGTGAGAAGGACTGTTTGTTTGTGTCTGGGTCAAGAACTGTTGCAATCAGACCTCACATATCATGACCATGATCAGAACCAGACCATTTTACACAGGGGATGTCAAATACATCCAGTAAAATTGTTTGGATTTTTGTTTCATTTTTTATTTTCTTTTTTTCCCCAAACAAAAATATTTTATTTGATTGCACTGAACAGTTTTTGCATTTTCATGGAAAGGATTTTCTAGAATTTCAGTCTCTATTGTAAAATAAACCTGCAGGCTAAATCTAAAAATATTCTCCTCCTTCCTGAAAACCTTGTGTGCAAGCTACACTGACCAAATTCTAGTATGTTCATGCAGATTTCCTAATTAAAAAAAACCCATAAAAAATATCAATGAAATTAAAAAGTAACAAAACAAACCAAAAAATACCATGAAAGCTATTAGGGTATCCTATATGCTTTTTATCTATTTGATTATACTAGTTGCCTCACAAATGGTTGCCTTGGGATGCAAAGAAATGGCAGAAAATTCTGAGTGCTCAATTGTTTCTGTAAATTTGGCCATATGGCTGTAATATTTCCTTTACAAATTAGAAAAAGACTTTCCTTCTAGGCCTCCTTTGTGCCAAAGCTGCACGCTCCCCATCTGAGATCTCATTTGGTTTGTTAATAGACATTTTACAAACTTGGCAAAAGAGAACAGATCAGAAGTAGAATCCAACCAGAATTATACTTAAGGTTATTTAGGTATAGGCTATACTACATAGTTATACTTTAAAAAAACGCAGACATAGCAGCTAACACTTGCACAGTTAAGCACACAAACAACTGTGCTCACTCTTATTCCATGATACACTTTTGATTGCATTTAAAGCATTTGCAATCCCAGGTGAATATAAACCTGTTTTTAAGGACTTCCCCCCCCCATTCTTACTTCATGCTATTAACAAAAGGCGTTAAGACTGCTTCTATTTAAAGGTTCAGATTACTTTAAAGGGTGGTTATATCTGAATGTAAGATTTACTGTACTTTATGATCCTTGATTTGAGGAGAGTTCCATCATTCCTGCAACTTCTTTATCCCTAAATCCTTCATTTTTCAATAATCTGTAAACATTCCTTATTTTATACGTGACTATAATGTCATATATAGCATTTCCATGGTTTGAAGATATGCAGTAATAGACATACATATATTTTAATGTACATATTCATTGCTGTATCAAAGCAAAGATGGTGTGCATCCCCAGATAAGCAAAGTTTACAGTTAGTAAACCATCAGGGGATCTATGGAGCAGAGCAGGACAGCTGAGATCAATGAGCAGATCTGGTCCCTGGTATGTCAGCTGGAAGTTGATTGCATAGCTGTGCAAAGTTGGCATTTACTGAGAGGGAAGACAGAGTTCCCTTCTCACAATATCTTGGGGCTTTAGGAATCTGTGATTGCCTAAGCTCCCCTAGAAATGGTGCCTAATGAGCAGCAAAGCAAAAGGCAAAGATGCTACAGGGAGCCTTTCAAGCACTGATGGATAAGCTGGTGTGCAATACATCAGAGCACAAGCAATGAAGATGCTTAATTAATGAAAGACAGCTCTTGATGTGAATTATTCCAAATTATTCCTGATTTCTCCAAAACCAGCCTTGCTGCAAGATTTGGCTTACATTTACCTGCAAGAAGCTGAAATGCAGACCACGGAGTGCTTAACTTAGCATTACCAGCACACACAGTTCTGCATTTAAAGGAACACATTTTTTTCAGGAAAACATCTCTGTACATCTGAGGTCTTACTCTGAGATACCAAAAGTGACTGGTTAATGCATCATGAGAAGTAGCTAGCAGACAGCTTCAGAAGTAGGGCAAATCTCATCTTAAGCATTTTGAAATGCACACACAGCAAAAAATCCTTATTCACAGAGCAGGACTGCATGGACCACATAAACCATACATGAGCCTCAGTCAAAACTTATTTGAAGACAATTATGCTAAAGCATCCACTATTGAGAAACACCCAGGTAGTTACTCCTGTGCCAGGAGTCTTTGCTAATAACTATTTACATCTTCAGTTGATTAGATTTTCCTTTTCTTTTAGGATTTCCACCTTCACAATCTGCTAATGCAGTCATGTGGTTAGGAAAGTTTCTGCTACAAAGGCTACTCCAACTCGCTGCAGTCAGTCAAAGCTGATGACAAGCAGCATATCATACAGCCATGGAATAAAGAAATTTTAGTCCCAAGAAATTTGTTTCCCAAGAATTTGCCATCAGCTTCAGCCAATTCAGGATTTCAATTACTGCTCCTAGGCCTTCCAGAAAACAAAATAAACTCTACAACACACAAGATCGTTGTTCTAAACCTTGAAGGGATAAAAATTGTAGTCTAGTACATAGAAACTCTTTTTTTCATATTACTTAGCTGCTTTTCAGATATATAACCCAATAAATATGGGCCAACCTCTTATGAAAAAATAAGTAAAATAATATTTTTAATTTTTGAATGAATAAAGATACTAAGACTTGCTAAGCAAGCTCATAGTATGTATATTGTATTTTTTAGTGTTTCATAAGACTTTTAACATGTGGTTTTAAAGAAACACATGTACACCAGCTGTGCAGAAACGAAAATAAACTTCAGAACTCCAAGGACCCATTTTGAGGTATCTTTTAGGTCAATCCTCTGCAAACTAAGAGTCTGAATCTGTACAACTTAGCAAACTAAAATCTCCGTGATTTCAGCTGCTAAGTAACATATCCTGTAAAGTCTCCAATGCATAGAAAGTCAAGTACCTGAGGCAAAGGTAGGAGGGTACTGTGCAGTTAGCAACATTTTCACTTTGACAAAGTGAAATGCTTGTCTGAGGCACTTCCCACTCCTGGAATAAAGAAAGAAGGATTGATCTTCATTGTCCCACACAATCCTCTCTTCCTACAGGTCTCAATAAAATTATGCTTGGCACAGCCTCAGTGCTGAATCTGGACATGCCTTTTGATTCCCCTCTCCTCCCACTGCCATCTATGCCTGCCTGGTCAGCTATTGTACAGTTCCACACTATGATCAAAACCATACACCTCTCTTTCAATAAAGGCTGCTTCTAAGCTTACTTTCTGTAATTTAAGCATAATCTTCTAACTTACTGCTTTACAAGTGTTATGGAGCAGGTCAATGAAACAAAACATTTCCAGTACAGGTAAATGGATTAACTTTCCATTGTTCATCCAGTGAGGCACTGGAAGGAAAATCACAGTGACTTTGTCCAGCCAATTCACTGCTGAATATAAAATCATTCCAAGCTGGGGCTGCAAAACAAATGGAAGGCCTGCCAGCTGCAGGAAATCTAGGAAAGAGGGAAATGTGTTTTTTACTGTTGAGAAGTTAAGGACAAGCCAACACAATGGTGAATTGCTTTGAGAGTGGGCTGAGTCATGAGACAGGTTCAGGGACAGGCATCACCACAGTCCTCAGGGAATCTGCAGGTGGATGGGTTCCCACTATTTGAAATTATTGAAGCTCAACTGAAGTTAACTCTTAATTAAGAACAAGCCTAGACTTAAACAAGGGACTCAAAAGACATCTGACCATATCAACAGCTCTCATGTCCATCTGAAAATAAAGTTTAACGTAATTATAAATGTACACAAAACATAAATTTAAACAGCATTAATAGCCAGGGAGAGATGTCTTTACAAACTTTGACACCAGGTGATCTTTTCAAACATGTCAAATCTCAACAGAAGATGTGTGACTTTGTATCACAATACCAACCTGTGAAAAGAACTTGTGGGGCCTAAGAAATTCTTTTAGCCAGTCACCTACTTCAACACCATTCTCACAACTGTGCTGTGCCTCTCCATGGCTGAGTGGGTCCTGCCATGGCATGTCCAAGTGGTGCCAAGGAAGAATGATGCAAAAGGTGTCAAAATTAATCTTTAAATGTCTTCTCTATGAATACAATCACAGTCTGTGGTGGAGCATTTAATCAGCATCCATTCTTTTGCCATGTTCATAATGTGTGGAAGTTTTCCAAAGTATTTTGTCTTCATAATTCTCCTCTCAAAACTCCCAATAATTCATATTTAGTACAAATAAACAGATTCTCTCTTAGTCAACAAAACAAGAAATGTTTTGTTGTCAAAAAATGTCTTGAATGTCAAAGCTTTTTTAATGTTATGAAAGTAAAAAACACTGACTATTCCATCTTTTGTTAATATTTCAGATATCTGTGAGCAGGACTACACTTTTTTCAAACAGATTTAGTTTAAACCCCTAACCCTGTTAGGCTTTGGATTCTTCACTTTCTACTGAAGCTTTAGCAAAACTCTTCTCATTCAGTCAGCTGAAATTTCTACTTTGTTTCCTTCTATTAGTGTGTGAAATGCCATCAGTTTTATCATCTTTGCAGGACAAAAAAGGTGACAAGTGGATTTTCAAAAGTACCTTCTGCTATTTCCATACAGGTTTTGCTTGCAAACTTTCTTTTCTTTTTTTCACTCTTAAACTGTATTTAAGCATTTGTTTCCCACATTCTAGAAAGGTTTTTTCACATAATATATCTTCCAAATACTGCTATGAAAATGTTTTTACTTAGATGCTCAGCTGCTAAAAATATCTAAGATTTATAACTTAGACTTGATTTACTCTTATAGTTACAATAAGAAATAGAAAGTTTCCTAAAATCTACACTACACAATCAAGCAAATAGTAATTAAAAGGTTTAATTATTCTCTTGCTAGATAATTTTTCAGAAACTCCTTTTGATTACATATTTTCAGTAGTAACAAACCTGAGATGCTGCTGAAGTAATTCTAAAAACATACAGTTGTAGAAAGTTATTTCCTCCATCAACTGATTTTTAGAAATCATCCTTTTCATTATATACATACCTAAAAAATATCTCCTTACCACACAGTATGTTTTTATCTACTTTTTATGCCTCTATTGCACCATTCCCCTGACGGAGGACATCTCAACGCTCTCCAGCACTGTAATAAACCAGCCCAATTACCAGGCTTTGCCAAATCAGGCCCATGGCTGTATCTGTTAATCAGATGTCCAGCTGACTGAAGGTTAACCTACAAACAACCAGAACAGAAATAACTATGGGCAGATATAAGACAATTTTGGCTAAATGGGGTCTGGAGAAGGCATGTTGCAGCAAGAGCTAAGCAGATACCAGAAAAAGAGGAACTGGCAATGGGGACAAGAAATGCTGGGACATGTTATCAGCCAAAGCAAGAATACATAATCACAGATCCCATGTCAGTGGCCAGGAGTTCAAAGTAAACCACAAATAAATGTATCATGTTCATGTACGTCTCCAAGGGTTGTTTAATGTTTTTGTTCCCTGCATTTCTGCATGTTCTACAAATAAATCATCCTGCATTTAGGAAATGTGTCTGGCCTCTCCACTTCTCTAACTCTAAAACATTTCTACTGCCAGTGCTACCATATGATCAAGAAAAAGCACCATCTGTCTGTTCCAAATGTGGTCTTACTCATTTACCACTTCCACCTTACAGTTTGCATATGCTGCTTGTCACATACTTGCTTCTTTCCCCCAACTACTTTTCAAAGCACAGAAAAAGAAGAAAAAAAGGCAACCATAATGAAACAACATGTGGCAACCACGAATTAAGTTTTTTCAGGTTAGCATACGGTGATTAAACTTTCCTTTTTTCTAATTTGCACATCAGCAGAGCTTCAGATATTCATGCAAGTGTATCTCCCTCATATTGCAAGCTTTTGCTAATTAATTTCAGAATTTTCAGAATAGGAACACTCATTTAACCCAGAAGAGCATTTCCAGCATTTTCATGCAACATTGACTCTCAGCTGTAGTTTCTTCTGGTGCTCAGATGTTCAAAACTTTTGCAGAAACAACTAGCAGAAGTGCCATTCTTTCTGAAATTGGATAATACCAGAATACACCCTGTTTGTGGTCAGAAAATTGCTGCTGTGTCTAGATGATGCAAAGAAGAAATAAACCTGCAGTTCTTTTTCATTTTGGAAGATGTATTCCAGAGCAATTTGCAGAATTTTCCTGTTGACTTTTACTTCATGGCAAACAAAAGAAGCATCTGCCCCAGGCAGTAAGTACCTCTGTGCTTACATGGCAAAGGCACAGTGGGGAATGATATTTTCTTTCAGTTTAGAGAAGTTATTTACTATGTAGTGACAAAGTTTATCTAAAAATGGCAAAATTTTTTCTTTATGGATGGAGAAGTAATATTTTCCTTATTGTGAATAAATAGATGTGTATATATATAATTGTATCAACCTCCATACTCTACATTTAGCATTTTCATACAGCCTATTGCAACAGACTTCTTTACAAAACTACTGCTACTGGCTCCCTGCCACTAGTCAGTTGTTGATTACCTGTGGTTATGAGTACACTTTCCTGTAAAGCACAGATTTACCAATGCTCACAGATCCACAGGTCTGCATTCCTGGCAAACACCTGTAATTCTTATGCATCTCTGACTCACTGCAACAGATGTCAGAGCCTTGTGGGATGGTGCACAGGCACCCTGTCTGTATCCACCACAGGGTATCACAGCAAGACATTACAGGCTATGACGCAAGGCACTTGGCCAGGCACACCTGACTATTGCTGAGACTGTCTCAGGTTAAATTACTGAATTTCTCAAAGGGGATTGGGCAGACTAAAGCTCTGCCCTGTACTTTCCCCTCTAGTCTCAGAAAACTTGTGACAGTCCTTGCAGACACAGGCAGACTTTACCACCAGCAGCTGGGATATGCTAAGCTATCTCATAATCAAATGTGCATTTGAGGTCGCACTACAAATACAATACAAGATTGCCCCTGGAGACTTTGTAGTATTGTGCAAGATGCAAAACTTATTTTTCAAGTATATATTGCCAATTTTTAATTAGCTATGTCAGCTTTAGCTCCTGTAGTACAACCAGGAAAGTCCTTAAATGTACAGCTGATAATTTTTTTTTCCATACAGGTAATAGAAAAAGTCATTAGAAGCAGCACTTCTCTAAATTTAATTTTTATGAACAACTGGAAACTTACTGAGATTACAGTAGGCAGCAATTACACTAGCAAAAAACTTGAAATGACTGAGTTCACCTGGATCAGCATGGGAAAAGGAAGAACAGGAACATAAAAAGTATCTCTAAGAAAATAGGCTGAAAAAACTAAGCAACTTTGCATACAAGACTATTACCAAATCAAAACAACAAGGTAAAAAGACTCCAGGAAAGTTACTGTTCCCTGAAAGACACAAATCAAGACATAAGCATAAATTTTCCCTATGAGACAGGAAACCTAGAGAAACAGAAGGAGATCCTCTTGGCTAAATCATGAGGACTTTGCTGACTTCAGAAACAAAAAGTCATGGGAAGTGAAACTCAGCTCAGACCACTACAGATGAAATACAGGCACTCAGGGGCAAAATCAGAATGAACAAAGGTGCTTCTAACATCCCCTGAGAGGGATGGCAAGAAAACACTTGAAGAAGGAAAGAGGAAAACAGGAAAGAAAGGAAGAAATTTCAGAGACATGACAATAAAAAGTGAAGATACCATTATTAAATGCAAGGCAAATATATCCACAGTTATTTCTGAGAAGGTTAATAGGTTTGATGCCTCTTTGCTGCAGCTTTTGCTAGGAAAGATAGTGTAATCAGATGATTAGAATAATCATGGACAGACTAGAGGAAAACCAGACTAGATAAGTTGAGACATTTTCATGTCAGCTGCACCTGAGAGAATTTCAAGAAGTCAGTGAACTAATCTCAGACCCATTACAGGCTTTCTTTGAGGAGGCACAGGCAATGGCTGAAGTTTCAAAAGGCCAGAAGGAGGAAAGTATAGTGCCTGTCTTTAGGAAGGGAGCACAGGAACAATTCACTCTTGCAAACAGTGTGGCACCATGGCAGAAGAAGACAAGTCCTACACTAGGAATTACACACAAGTATTATGTGGGAGAAACAAGAAATAATCCAGTCTTCTGCTCTGCAGAGATGATTCTCTTGCAGTATTGCTCCTCATTGTGACCATTGCACTTGAGGAAGCACAAGAAAAACTTGGAGACAGCCCAGAGCAAAATGCCCAAAATCAGCCAGCAAAACCAAGAATAAGAGATCTTGGTTTGTTTAGTCTGGGGCAGAGAAGACAGGAAGGAACAGGGGAACATTTTTCAAATACTTTTCTTAGTCACACTTTACCTAACAGAATTTTCTATGGCCAGTGATGCTGGGGTTAAGTTGCAGGAAGATTTAAGGTACTGACTATTAGGAGAATCTTTTGTAGTAAAAGGAGTTACATACTTGATTTTCTGGGAAAATTTTGGTAGTTTTATGAGAGTTCATGGCAGTTTTTAAGAACTATGTAGAGAAACATCTAGTAAGAAGGGTTTAGAACTGAGCCTGCTCAGGGTTGGCAGATGCAGTGAGGGATGTTTCAAGATTCTGTCAGACTCCATCCCCTGTAGTGCATAAAACCTGGGACTTGGGAGCATGATGGTCTCTCCCTCTGGACACATATGTACATATAAATACCTTAGCCACTAAATTAACAGATGTATCAGTATGCAAATGCTGATTCTATGCTGCCTCAATTCAGATCTTAACTGTGCTGAACAGAGGAGAACAATGAACTCAGGGCACCCCTTTATGTTATGGGTGGGAAAGGACATAAGATTGCAGCTAGGAATTCTCCCAATGATGACCAACCTGCCCTAAATGGAAAAGGAACATGATCTGCCAGACACGACAATGTCAAATAGTTCCAGATGTGCTCCCAGTGAACTTGGCAGTAAAAATCTGGTAAAAATTTGTCAATGCTGTAATCTAGCTAGGGGATTTGTTGTAACACAGAATAACTTTTATAGAATGTTTTGGTCCAACCTGACACATGGATAAGCATGGGGTACAGCAAGAATGTTTGTCTTGCCTGTTTCAATTTCAGCTGCCCACAATGACTCATTTGAGTTTGAAAAATCATTTAAATTAAAATAATTTTAATTAATCTCTTCATTAATTATGAGAATGGGATAGAAATATGATCATGTAAGATGCTTCTGGAATGGAAGAAAACAATCATAGCTCAAAAAATCAGACAGAGAGTCAGGAAACTCTTGTTTCTAACCCTATATTTCACAGCTCTACCCTTTGTTATCCTGAATGTTTCATAGTCTCTGTTTTCACATCCACAACTGTATGATGGGGATGAAAGCACTGATTAATCTTTATATGGGATTTCGAGATACAAGGCTGGAAGATAAGAGTCAAAGTCCTGCATCTAGAGATCATGAATACATTTATCCAGGGGTATTGATGATTATATGAATAGAGTCAACATATTAAATAAAGGTATGAAATAGAGGATGAGATCTTCTTCCCCACTCTGGCATCATGCAAAGGGTTGATGTGATACAAAGGACAAGTCCTTATTTTTTCAAGGAAGACTTTCTGGTACAAAACTCTGGCAGATTACCATAACACAGCCCTCCAAGGAACCTTTGCACAATTGCTGACGTATAGAAAACGGTGTCAGGAGAAGAAGCTGACACAGAAATGCTAAACAACTTTGTGCTCCTTTTAGTAGCTATGGGATGCTGCACTAAATTAGGTGTGCCCCAGCTTGTTTCTCTTAAGACTCTCCCATCCCCAGAGCAGTGCCTCAAGTAGGAAGACGAAAGGTGATGCAAAAGGTACTCAAATTCAACACAGTCACTCCTCATCATGTTTTGCCTTTTTTTTCTACTTCTTAAGAGCTGTGGACCAAAATTGTATTCAGTGTATTTCCATTGTTCATTTGGAGAATTTTGTGATACAGACAGACTTTTTTTCTAGTTGTATGAAAAGCTTTAGTCAGGGGAAAAAATCCCCCAACAAACAAATAAACAAACAGACACCGATTTACATGCATGTATATGTATGTACGTATGTACACAAGGTAGAAGCACAAAATTACAAACCTGAAGGATGGAAAATTACTACAAAGTGGCTAGTCTTTCCTTTTTGCCAATAAATATAACAACATGGAGCAGGACTAACAAAATTATGCGTGTCTGACACAGGTGGGATAATTGAAACCCTTCATTTCAAGTCAGAGATAACCATCTCCTCCTGCTAGAGCATCTCGTATGGTAGGGAATAGAGTTTTGGTTTTCTCATTAGGAGGGGGAGATGATCCTCATGAGAATTCTCAATCTCATTAATTTTTTGAGAAAAAAAACCCAACAAAAATGGAGCCTCTAAACTGAGACTGAATGTGCTTTTTAGGTCATGGTAGATGGCAGCATTCTCTAAGGATGGTTACCATAGACAGACCCACAAAGGTTATGAAAATTATGGGACAAATTCTCAGCTGGAATAAAACAACACAGATGCTCATACTTACATGGAACTACCCCAGTTCATTCCTGTTAAGAATTTGCCAGTTGTTCCAGATTGATATATCCATCCACCTGAGAGGTTAACAACTTCAAGCCCCTCAGATACCATGATGACAGCTCCAAAGACAAATGGAAATTGTGCTCTTTACTTGAAAGCTCATCATCATTACTTACTACTTACACAGCATCAATAGCACGTACTTTGGGACTTAAAAAAACTGTCTACAAGTCAAGCTCTAGGATAAGTTGCTACCTACTGCTGTTGTCATTGTATTAGGTGAGCAAAGCTGTAGTCCCTCTTTTCAGTTTAATTACATCTGTAAACATAAGAGCATAGAGTAACATAAGACCATTTCTAATCCTAGGCTCTGTGCACCAGCTTTCTACATAATGAAGTGAAAACAGTACAGAAATGCTTTTGGTTTTGACAACCAAATGTTTTCAGTATCTAAAAATCTTACATTGGGACCATCCTGGAAATTTGAGAAGGCACAAAAGAGACAGTAAAGACTGCATGAGCAAACATACCTAGCTGCTTGGAGCACAGCTGGCAACACTATTGTAAGCAAAACTTTTTAGGTGATACAAACTGTCAGAGCCATTGCAGAGGCATAAAACAAGATGCTGACAATCTAACAGAAAAGGCTAAAACTAATAAGATGCTCAAACTACAAAGCACACTGCTCTCCTTTGAATTGGCTCTGACTTCACTCAACTGACCTTGAAGAGCAGAGGGTTTGAAATTGCGTAAGTGGGAGATGGAGAGGAATGGATTTTCAGATCTCTCTGGACCTTACAAAAGTACCCCCACACCTTTCTTTTAGTGATTTTCAGGGCAAAATGCTCTTTTCATCTTCTTGCTGAGAAATAGCATGAACACCAAAGCCAATAATTAGCACATACAAGCAAAACCACAGAAAACATGCATTCTTTTTATGGTTGAGCCTGACTCCAGGTGCTGTTCCCTATGTAGTCAATCAAATAGAGAAAACAGTGTTGGCATTCATTGCACCAGCAGATGTTAGTATTCTAGTGCTGAAAACAACAAAGTGGATTTGGTATACCTAGTTTTCCATGTTTCAGACTACTCAAGACTTTCCAGACTAGTAGCATCTTCAGGGCAGAGGAATGGCTGCAACCTAATATCTGCCAACAAACAGGAAGGTTCTTTCTACCATAATTAGCATGGCTGACACTGCTTTTTCAACAATTTGGACTGAAATATCTGCATGTTTTAATAAGCTCATTTTTTATTTTTATTAATACAAAATATTTTCTGTTAGTTGATACTTGTGTTAGTCTCAACATTTTCCAACATACACTTTAAAGTGGGAGGTATGACTAACTTGAAATTTTCAAGCTTTAGGCACCCAGAATCTGGCGCTTTATTATAATTTTGATATCCACTAATTAGAACCAAAGTAATATCTTTGGAGGTGCTGAATTTCCACAAAGTTTAAAAACTTTTCTATCTCAGTTTTAGACAGTTATAGACAGTTTAGTATCTTTACTCCTTTCTGGTAACCAGTGATGGAACCCAAGGGAATAGCATGAAGCTGTGTAAGGGGAGGTTTAGGCTGGATATCAGGAAATGGTTCTTCACCCAGGGGGTGGCTGGGCACAGACTCCCCAGGGAACTGGTCACAACAGCAGCCTGACAGAGTTCAAGAAGCATTTGGACAACATTCTCAGGCACAGGGTGTGGCTTTTGGGGATGGTCCTATGCAGGGCCAGGAGCTGGATTCAATGATCCTCCCTTCCGACTCAGCATATTCTGTGACTGAACATGCAGAAATTGCAGGTTCTTTTTCCCTTTCTGAAGATTACCAAAAAGGTATTTGTGACATCACATCATTGCTGCCATGACTGCAAGAAAATGTACATTGGTATTTGGTGGGAAAGAGATGCTTAGCTTTCAGGAAAGTAGATTTAAATGAACTCTATAAAAAACTGCATTTTGGTATATGAATGAATTCATGTAATCTCACTTTCAGCAATTTACAGCTGAGGAAGATGAGTGGGAATAAGAGTCCTTCCATTTCCAAAATAAAGATGACATAACAGGTACTGAATTAATGAACATTGGCAATAGTCCTAAGCAAGGGGAGATAAAAAAGTGGGAACACTAGGGGTTTAAGAAAGTCATGACATGCAGCTCTGGCAATGGGGTAATACTTAGATGTCTCAAACACCGGACTTGCACAGAATACAAAATAAAGTTTTGAGGGGGCTCTAAATGCAGAGAAGAAGAAAGCTGTAGAAATAAAGGAGATAGAGCTCATGGTCTGAGGGAATGAGAGACAACAAGAGATTTCCACAATGATCCCTGATGCAAAACATAGGCCATACTAGCAGAAGAAGCCATTTTCAACTTGAGAAAGGCATTCGTAATATTGTAGGTCAAATTACTCTATTATCAGAACCAGATGTTACATTATAGTAACCTTCTCTTTAAGTCACAGTACCTACCCATTTTCTATTAAAAAAACCCCTATACTTCTATCTATTTCAAATATCCCTTAGTCTTGCAGTTTATAAATCCTAGAATACCCCTTTCCATTACCCTGGTACTGTCACTACAAGATCCACCCCCAGCTCTGCAAATCTTGTAATGTTCCAGTAGCTGGAGAACTCAATGGCATATCAGGGAAGGATCACTCTGAGCAGTTTTTTTTATTTCCTTGTAGTGGCCATTCTAGACACAGGCACTACCCTAAGCCATGGTGTGTTCCTGTATGCTCTTCACATTTCCTTGGGAGTTCTCAATAATTTCCATTTAAGAGAAAACAAAACCAAAAAACCACCTTCCTCTCATTCCTGTTCAGGTTTGGCATTTCCAAAGTGCAAACACAGTCTCCACACTTCTTATAGTATTCTCTTTAAGTATATGTTTTATAGCAACAACTTCAAACTACAGACAATTCTACAAATATGTAAAAGTGCTGAGTTCAGATGTTCATAAAACCTGAGTCACTACATTCCTGAATAAGAACAACAGATGTTTTCCATTTGCTTCTGTGCTACTGTATTTATTTAGCTACCCTTCCTTGTAAGAGCAAAATTCAAAAGGAAAGGGGAGTGCATGGTAAAACCAGGAGAGTCATGAGAACTGGATTTTTAGCAGAAAATGTCTCCTTTACTTGAGCAGCTTCAATATCCCCATTTCTTTAGGAAAGAACCCTCCCCATACACTGAAGTATTGAAAGCAACTGACCCCTTTAAGCACAAAGTTCTTTAAGCACAAACATTAAAATAATGGAGCAAACCCAATTTTTTTCTTGCATAAATCAAAAACAAGACTATGAGTTGGATTTGACACATTATCTGTGTGTTTGTAGCTTACAGCAAGGTCAACATCAAGTGAAATGAAATGATGAATCCTGGGTAGGGAGCAGGAATCACATAAAGGAATCTGGCCTAGCTATATGTGGTTAAAGCAATTTAATTACTTAAGGGTGTTGTGCAGTCAGTCAGGCTCTATGGTATGAATTAGCAATCAATTATTTCTCTTCGTGGCATTTTCATAATTCATTTTTGTATTTTGGTATGAAAATAAAACAGTTACTGCACAAACATTTTTCAAAGAAAAGGTAAATTTTGATTGTATGATGGAATTTTTGTTTTACAAATAAGTTTTTTCAGTGATATATTTTGATAAATTTAAAATACGCCTCGCTTAAAGCTTTGGGGTCGTACGCAAAATATTCGTGACGGCTTCATACATACCTGCTCGAGGTCTAGAAATAAAGCCTTCTCTGCCTCCCTTCATCCCCAGCTCTGTCTCTCCCACCACACCCTCTCATCTACTTAGCTCTCTGCTATTGCCAAGGTCTGCAGAAAGCATGGGAAAGGAGAAGCTTTGTGTGGAGCTGGGAGGTCACCCAGCACATAATTGCTCCCAAGCACTGTGCTCTGCTCTCAGGCTCCTTGTCTTCAGACAGCAGGGTGGTCGGCTTCAGCACCCTGCTCCACTTGAGCTCGTGAGACAGGCTGCCAATACTCCTGTTAGCATGAGCCAACTGCTCAAAAATAACAGCCTAAACTTAAGCAAACTGTAGTCAGTAGCAAGGGAAACTGTAAAAGAATGATACAATCACTGGGAACCTCTCCTAGCAAAATCACATTTTGCAACAACAACAACTAATGAGTTATTGGAAGATGTGTGAGAGCACGCAGCGTATCAGCAGCCACCTGCTATCACATGACTGCATATCAAGTACTGTCTTTTCACAAGTGAAGTCTCTTGTTTCTCAGTTTTTTTCTGAGGTGAAGCAACACCTGGTGCAGCCATTAACATCAAACCACAACCAGTACTTTTAAATAAGACACATATCTGCTCTGAATGTGTTAAAATGAGAAGTGCTAGGTTGCTGAATGCATGCTGAGTTCTTTGGACAATACTTCCATTTTACAACATAGTTATGTATCATGGGACTCACAGCACTAGACAATGAAAAAGAGAGAAACATCACAAAAATTTTAACTTGCATTCTACTGTTGAAGATTAACTTCATGTGGATTTATGGGTTTATAAGGAGTTGAACTGCAAAGAATTACCCAAAGCTTTGCTTAGAATATCATGAAAGTTTTATTTTTAGCTTAGAATACCTACCATCTCTAAAATGAGGTTGTTCAGACAAAAGAGAAGTCACTTTTTTATCCATAACAGCAACATCAAATAGAACGAAAGGACTGGAGATATTAGTATTTTAAAACTCCTAAAATAACCAAAGAGGATGAAACCTGACATTATATATTAAAACATAAAATATAATCCTGAAATCCACCATTACAGAGGCATTCACCTTATCAAATGGCAGATTAACATTATAGCACTAGCTGTCAGAAACTGAAGGTATTCCAGTTAAATTTTTTATCACTTCCATCTTCTTTTCATCGCATGGGAACATCTAAGGGCTGAACACTGAACTTTTTATGTTCATCTTTATGCAAGATACTATTGCTGGCAAAGCTGAAGCAAGAAAGAAAACTCCTCTTATAACCTCAATTTAACTTCAGACGGATGTACATGGTACAAAGCCAGTGAAGTGATAAATGGTTTCTGGCAGCTCAGCCTTCCTACCTTGAGTAGTGTTACAGTTTATCATTGGGACTCGCCATTCACCACAGGAAACAGGGGAAGCAGTGTCGTGCTGTCTCAGGCTATATTCACAGATACTTCATAGAAATCCTTGGCAAATAGTCAGCAAGTACTAAAAAGCATAAAAAGTGTCTTTATTTTGTGAACAGATATATCTCAAAAGGATCCGCTAGGAAGCCCAGGAGAGGGGAAGCCAAGGCTGGGGTTAAAATAACTGGTTTATTCACTTCTGCACAGAGCTCAATAGTTTTACTGATTCAATCCACTAGTCATTTGCTAATTTTGCACCTTGGAAATGAGTATGGACACACATACAAATCAACATTTGCAGCAAAGGCATGAGAAATTACTATTTCTCAAGCAAATATCAGTTAAAACATAGCAAGGATTCTTATTACTATATGTAACAGCTTCTTTGACAATATTGTAACTTAAGAGCCTAATTCTGCAATCATTACCACCAATAACTTGCATCAACAAACTACTTCAGTTGACAATTTGCAAGAATATAAACTAACTCTAACTAAGTTACAGAAGAGGACCAAGAGTTATCTGCAGTTGTCACTCTCCCAAAAGCAGTAAAAGAGGGATTAATAAAAACACTCTTCAGTGCTGGCCCTTAGCGGAACACCAACATTCAGAAAACTGCCTACAAATCAGTACCTAAAGGGGGCCTACAAGAAAGCTGGAAAGGGATTTTTTACAAGGGAATGTAATGCTAGGACAAGGAGGAATGGCTTTAAACTGAAGGAGGATAAGTTTAGATTGGCTATTAGGAACAAATTCTTTACTGTGAAGGTGGTGAGGCGCTGGAACAGGTTGCCCAGGGAAGTTCCGGATGCCCCATTCCTGTTCAAGGATAGGTTGGGTGGGGCTTTGAGCAAAGTGGTGTCCTGGAAGGTTCACTGCCCACAGTAGTGGGTTTGGAACTCAGTGATCTTTAAGGTCTCTTCCAACCCAAGCCCTTCTGGGATTCTGTGATTCTACAAAATGACTTGCCAATAAAAGTATGACTGATGCCACTTTTCCCAGATCTCAGGTTATTCCTCTTTTACCACCAATTTTTAGATGGCAATTCTAATTAGAGAAGCTAACAAAAAAACCAACTCATTTGAAATTAATGTCATAGCCTAAATGACCCCTGCTGTAATGCCACTCAAAGTTAAATTGCTCCAGGAATTAATTGGTATCCATGTGTTTAACGTTTGTTACTTGAACAAAGAATGAAAAAGGTGCCAAATTTATTGACACTGTATTTCTAATTAAACAAACCATTGTGTGAGCCTTCACATCTGCAGGATTCCTCATGGAAAGAACAGATCATGTACAGCATAATGAGTATCAAATGCAGTAAACTGCACAATAACCTTTGTAGTGCAGAATTTAGAAACTGGCTGTTTGTTTGTAAAATATCTGATCCTTCTCCCTTCCTAAAACCAAGACTTGTCCTCCACACTGGAAATTACAGTTCAATGAAGGAAAAGTAAATAAGTTAACTGACAAAATAAATTCCTTTTGCTATTGGCAAAAAATAAATACCTAGTGGAGACAGAAAAACACAGTTCAGTTTCATGACCATAATAAAAACAGTTTAGTATCATCTCACGCAACAGAGGTAAAGCCACTGCCACATGTTTGTGCTCTTTGCAGAAGGCTCACAATCAGATCAGACCTAAAGCTCAGAGCCATCATCTACAGCTCCTAATCCTGCTGATAGCCTCAGATGGCAAACGCCTGAAAGATGGCTCTGCTCCTTTCCACCCTACTACTTTTGCCAAAGCCTTCTCCAGCATGAAATGCCTGTGATGGAAGCCTTTCTAGGGTCAGCAGAAATATGGTTTCCCCTCAGCCCTCATTATTAATGTCCTGCTTCACAGAACCAGAGAATAGTTGGGTTGGAAAGGACCACCAGAGATCTTCCAGTCCAACCCTTCTGCCACTGGTACAGACATCTTCTACAAGATCAGGTTGCTCAGAGCCCTGTCCAGTCTGGCCTTGAACACTTGCAATTATGCAAATGATCCACAACTTCACCCCTAGTTCTAGACTGAACAGTGCTCATTTTTGACCTCACTGAGATCACTTTTGGAGGAAGTGCTACCTTTGATAGTATGGACAAAGTTTTGTAGCAGGTTTTGCCTTTCTATGCAGGAAGACTGCAAAATTGCCTGGGGACAGTAAAGATACACATTCTTGAAAAACAGATTAATGGTCTGCATGCAGGTGAGACTGTCACAGGCATGTAATAAAAGACACATGACTACAACTCATCAAGAGACTCAGCTCCCTAGAGTATCCAATGTACAGGACTATAACAGATATGCTATTTTATATAGAACTACAGATACACATAACCTGCATTTACATTAGATAAAATAAGATAAATGAAGTAGAGGATCAATGGACTCCTTTTTTCATTCAGTAACAGACTAAATGAGAGAATCAGTTAACCACTCTAAGGCTGCTCTTGCTATTGTAATAGAGAATTTTTAAAGTCGAAGGGGTAGACCACAACGAAATTCTATGCCTGATAAATAAAGTATTTTGTACACAATCTATTTTTCTTTTGAGACTGGAAATGCCATTATCAGCACGATCTCAAGTATGCGTGTCTGTGTGTACATATGCACGCATATGGACACATTTTAATGCTTAGAATAATGTAACTGATCACTTTCCAGACAGGAACATGTGGCTCCCTTTCTTGCTGTGTGTCACGCAGCCAAGCAATGAATTTAGACAGGCTTTCTACTTGGAGGGTTGGGTTTATTATTTTTTTAGAAGTGCCTTTTTTAGAAAATGTTTTTGCAATAGGAAAATGCCTGTAACTAACTAAAGAATCATGACACATTTTGAAGACAGCCTCAAATTACTTATTGCTATTAAAGTCAGGTACTAGAGCAACTGAGCAGGAAGGCACATGAATTTCTAGCTGTTGGGTGTATAGAGCATGTATACCATACAGTTACAGAAAGAAGTATTCCTTCTGGTCATTTTTTAACATTATATAATTCATCTATTTGAGAATGATGACAAGATTTGGGAAGCCCTCAAAAGAACAGACAAAAAAATGCAACCTGACTTTGCTATGAGATTCGCCATGCTTATTTCAACTGATTTTCTTCTAAATCCCAGCTTTCAACAGAAGCTAGCATTAAAAAAGAACATCATCCCAAACATTTTTATTAGTCTAAAAGATATCATCTATCCTTGCTGATGCACATTTTTTAAGAGAATGGGGAATGTTTTCCTTGGTCTGGGGACTGGAACTTTTACTAACTAGGAAGATACCGAAACTATTTCACAAACCCATGAACCATCCCGACTCCCTTAGGATGAAGGGAATGGATGGAGAAGTACACTTCAATGCTGCACACAGCAGGTGAAACCCTAGCTCTGTAACACTCAGTGAGAGCTCTGCCATTGGCTTCAGGGCTGGGACATCATGCTGCTCTCTTCCACACTTTTCTTCTGAAATTAATGCATTAATGCTTTCCAGTCCTTATTAGCAAAGTCAGTAATTAGAGCCTTTTGCTATTCTCCTTTTCTACTGATATTTTAGCAATTTGTTTCAGTAACGCCTCTGTATCTGACATTTATTAGAGCACAAATCTATGTTAGATACTTGCTAGCTCATCAGGCCCAGCAGCAGACTACTTGAGTCAGCTTGACAAACGGCCAGAGTTCAGAGTCTTTCCATAAATAATGACTTTGTGTTGTCAGTTATTTTGGCCCGCGCTTGCAGCAATGAGTTTCCAGAGCAGATGGAGCCGCTCTCGGCTGCCATCCCCTGTCTTCTGAACTTCCTGTTCTGTGCATGGTTCTCATCAGCACCCATTCTGCAGAAAACACCTACTTCATAAAGTTGAAATATGTCTTTTTTTAAAGCAGAAAGAAAATGGATGAGTATCTTCTGTGGTTATAGAATTTAAAAAAAAACAAACAAATGAATGTGCATTTGAATGGAAGTTTTAACCACACTGAAAGCTATGCATAGTTTCAGTTCAAAAAGAACCCTAATCTGAGCTTCAAATGGACTTAAATTCTATTACAGATTATTCAGAAATTTCATCTCTTTCATGTAAAAATGCTTTTATGATCTTTAATTCTTGCTCACATAAATGTTATTGAAGTCACTCTTATTATTAACTTCTACATTCATAAAAATATTTATTAGTTTCTTCTATCTTATAATTTTGAGGGTTGATTTGCACAGTGGTGTCTAAAGTGACCTTGAAAGTAAAAAAAGGCATCAATTCTCTGCAAACCACCTCCCCTGCTGTCACAGTACATTATGTGCATTGTGTGATTCCCATACACAGCTGTTCACAATTCTAACAGCAACGCTTTAGATGCCGCTTTGCAAAGCCTCTTTATTTCAGTGCCCTTAGAAGTTAAATATGGGAAAAATCAATTTTAAAATACTGAAGATTTGTGGAATTATCAATTAAATGGAAGTTTTAAAGACATTTATATTTACAACAGCTATGTTTCCTCACAGAAGTTTAGAGACAGATGTGTTCCCAAATCTAGCTACAATCCCGGACAAAAATAGTTTAAGGAAAAAAATGCTGAAGATTTATACTTTCTAAATCTTTCAGTGTCGGGGTTCCCAATTCTCACTGCTTGGAACTGCAGAAAGGGGTCACTCCCTTCTCTTACTTCAGTGTGTGACAAGCCCACTTTGTGTGGCACAGGATCATTGCACTGGACGGATGGTTCAAGCAGACCTGGCCAGATGATGTTGCACAGTCACGGCACGTAATCCAGGCATGTGCACACATGGCTCCCATATTTCAGTAAAAGAAATGTTGGCTATGCAACAGTCTGTACATGTGCCATGCAGCCCATCCATGGAGAATCCAGTGTGTTGGGGATGTGCCAGGCCTGTTCTGCATGCACAACATAAATGCACTTCACAGTTACTGCTGCACAACTACTGCTTTAGTGGAAAAGAGAAGAGAAGGGCACCATGGAGCAGTGCAACTCCTTCCTATTGCCCCGAATTGTTCTCTTGGTCTACTCCGTGTCATCCTTGTTAAGTCTTCAATTTTTCAAGTAATTTAGAATGGAGGTCTCAATTATACAGATCTTGGCAGTCAGGCACACTCCAAGCACCCATTCTTAAAGGGAGGCTGAGCCACACTATCCATGCCAAAGCCTGAAACATGAAGATGGAAGATGATAAAGCATACTTGGCAAACTTAGCAGCTCTTCTACAGACTAATTTATTTGGTTCATCTCACTTTACAACCACTCTGAACATCTTTTGGACTGCATTATAACAACAGCTTCTAGCTATTGCTAAAGTACTATCAGTCACTGTTTGAATCTATATTCCTGGCATGTAATGATGTTGTAAAGGCAAAAACGACTTATTTTGCCTTTCTGTTTGAAAGCAAGATTTAACTAGGAGAATCTGTATCTATTGTTAGGGAATATGCCCAAATTAAATCTGTATCTGTTGTTAGGAAATGTGCCTCGTTCTGTACAGGTTTCTACTGCATTTGTAATGAAGATTTGTAAAATACAAGACCTTTGTTAGCTAGAAAGAACAGGAGCCCCTTCTCACCTTCATTCAAGACGGTTTCTTAAAAGGAATCTTTGACAGTAATTTTTGGTAGGCATCAAGTAATAAAACCTTTGAATTGTCCAATTGCGTTATTTTAATAAAATTAGAAATAGCTGAGAGGAGGAGCATAGAGCAGTAAAGGGAAATCCTCTCATCACCTGAGTGTTTCAAATGAGCTGAGAGTACCTGCCTTTTTCCTTCAGGAAAGAGACATGGGTGTTCAGCAAAGCTGGAAGCACTGTTACTCAGTTTAAACTAAAAGAGAGTATATTTAGATGGGCTGTAAGGAAGACTTTGTTTTTATTGTGTAAGTAGTGAGATATTGGAGCAGTGTCCAGAAAAACTGTGGACTACTCATCACTGGAGTTGTTCAATATCAGTTTAAACAGGGCTTTGAGCAACATGAGATAGTGAAAGGTGTCTAGATGCATGAGATGATCTTTGAAGGTCATAATTCCATGATTCTATAATTCTTCTTGATTCTTCTCCTCTGACTGTAATGTCACACAAGCAACTTCACTAAGGCACTCCACTTGGACAGAGTGACAAGCTGAGCAGTGTATAAACACAGTTCCTGGAGGGGAACCGAGTCAATAGCCTTTGCATGAACAATCTGGAAAAGGAAGTCATTCTCTATTGTCCTCCTTGCCTTCAGCATACCTACCATGGAGCTAGGTAAGTTTTTAAGATAGTCATGTTACTGATACTGTGCTGTTTAGAAATATTTTGTTGAGCAGAAATGTTCAAATGAAGGACTTACTGACAGGATCAACTGAAACACAAAACTGTGTCATACTCCATTTCTCAGGGTCATGACTGATACTAGCAAGGCTGGGAAGCAGGAATTCTTCAAACAGAATCTAAGTTCAGAAGGGATAAGAGGACTCCAGGAGTCCTCCTTTGCTGTGCCTTTCTCAGAGGGCATGCAATTCTCTCAGAAATTCCAAGGAGCAGGAAGAGGATGTGGTAAGTTCTTGATCACTTTTAAGAAATTCATTTAGACTCTGCTGGTAAACCAATCAACAACTGCTATTCAAAATCTCAGCATAAATGTAATTGCAGGTACATGGGCAGCAATCATTTACTGTAAACCAAGATGTATTAGAGCTGACTTCGTGTCAAAAAATGCATGTAGAAGACTTTTTTAGTACCTAAGAGTGAGCTAGTTATAATTAAAGCAAAATCCCCCAGGAATATCCATATGTATCCATCAACTTAAATAGAAAGCTTTGATAAGTGAAAACAGAAGATGAGAGGATGATCTTCTTTGTAGGAAAAAAAGTAAATTGATCTTTCTGTCTGTATTTTAAGTACTATTCTGTAACATTTCCCCAAAAGCTCAGAATGAACAGAGTATTTCTATGTCTCATAAGGGTATATCCAGATGAGAATGTCTGCATTTCATTTTTTTCCCAGTATCATCTGACAAACATATTTGCTATCATCTAGACATTTCCATCTTGCAGTCCTACTTTTTTCCACCAATCTTCTGGGAAAATAAAGTGAAGTTCAATGTTTCTCATGTTCTTTTTCCAAACAGTTCTCCCTTTCTGAATCATGTCATGCATGTTATATTTCGGTCTTAACTTTCTCCAGCTGTCTTCTGCCCAATTAGAGATTTTAATTCTGTGCAGTCCTAGCATCCTGTAAGTGTGGATCCATGCGGTGCAGCTACCAAATGGAGACCTCTCTGTCTCCTAGAGCTGCTTGCTCTTTGAACCACATTCCAAGCTGAGCTTCTTCATTATTAGTAACTTGACAAAACCTCATCTGCACACCCATAAAGGGGCACAGTGACATGACTGCAGGAGGAGGAGCCCAAGCAATAGTCCTGCCCAGCTCCTCCTGTGCCTGTCACAGGAGATGTTTCAGTGCACCAAGGACCCATCTGCACAAGCCCAGAGGAGCACTCTGACACAGTGGCAGGTGGGGAAGCTGAACACAGGACTCAGAGGAAGGCATTTATCTATGTATACACTGCATGTGCATGTAGCTGCTGGGAATACATCTTCAGCCTTGCTACTGGTTGAACCTGGGGACATGGAACTGCAGCAGCCCTGCATCTCATGGGCTGTCAGATCCAACAGAACATATTTTTACCTAACAAGTATGGCAATATATTTTCATTTTTCTACTAGTAAATACAATTTCAGAACAGAAAAAAAATCAGAAAGTACTTTAAAATGCTTGAAAGAGATATCAAGAGAGATATTATAGCTAATAAACCTCTACATACTTTGTGTTTATTTTTCTGATATAACTTATGAACACAGAAAAGGACTGGAAATGTATTTTTTGACAATTATCAATCTCTTGTTATTAATTTCTTATTTTGTAGGCCACCTATTATACTTATTTACAGAGCTCTGGAGAAGAGGATGTTAGAGGGGGATTTCTGTGTCCTCGGACCTACATACAAGTGTGCTACTCCACAATTAAAAATTTGTTGCTTGTTTCCTACATTATTTATGACCAATTTTATGCTATTTGTTTTTATACCAGTGTTGTCCTCTCAGATACAGCAGACACCACCATTTGCTTGGGTTTTGGCACCCTAGCATATTTACATAAAGCATCCACCTCCCCTCTTTGCTTTTGTAATGCTGTGCAATTCAAACCAGCTAGTCTCTCATGTAAAATATTCCTGCTTTACTTCCTATTCTTAATCATTCTCCATTAATCGTTCTCATTTATATCCTGTAAAATGTACATTCCTCTTTAGCATCCAAAAACTCCTTCCTTAACACGCAACAAGCTCTCTTCTTAACTTGTTCCAGCCACAGCAATTTTTTATGCATGCAAGCAAACAGAATTAGAGGAAATCTCCTAGCCCAAATTCAGCAACATCGATGCCCCATCTGCCTGGCTGTAATTTGCTGCCTGACATGCACAAACAAGAAGCTCTAGTTCAGGCTCACCTGTCTGTGATCCCTTGGCACTATACCACTGTCACTCTTTCCAGACAACACATCTCATTAGTAGTCTCAACATCTATTTTGACCTATGAAACTCTGCCCAATTTCTAGTTCTTTGACAATGCCCAGTTCCTTTCTGCATGACAGCCCACCTTCTCCTGTACTGACAGCTTTGGGTGACAAGCAACTTACATGCAAGCACCCCTAATATGCTAAAGCCATTTATGGGACCCTACAACTGTCCTGAGCACACCACCATTGAAGAGCTTTGCTGGTTATCTCCCTGGATCCCAATCACTTCCCTCTCAGCATGACCCACTGCTGCCTCCACATCCGACAGCATTTTCTTCAAAAAATGAAGCCTTAAAAGCAAGATCTGAAATGTGCACGAATGTACAGCTATTGAGGACACAGAGTCCTTGCAAATGACTTTTTAAGCCATACCTGTTTTCTGAGACCTTTCTCAGGCCTCTTTCTCAGGCACCAGGAACTGATGCTCCATTTCACTGACTGCTTTGTTGCAGAACAGAAACTGCACATAAATAAGTCAGTTCTAAACAGACATCGCTTTGAAGAGACTCTTCTCAAAACTGATCTGGCTGGCAGATACTGAAAGAATTACTACTTTGGCCATACCAAATGCACCCTAAAAAACTAAACAGAAATATACACTTCTGGAAAGTGGTATAAACTACCAGATTGTTATCAGGGAGGAAGAAAGTTATCTGGAAGTGTCATTTATACTGACTTGAGAATGGTTATCAGGAATAAACAACGCAAGATCTGTTGCAGAACAAGAGCATCCTGTTCATTAAAGCTATATAAGGAAGATTCTGTGCCCAGCCACAGAGGCTATATTATCAGGTCTTTACAGCACACTTGAAATAGAGCCCTGTGTAGTTCTGTTTTGAAAGCCTCTAAAAACCTATTGAAATGAAGGATAGGGAGAACTGAAGAGGCATCTTAATTAAACAGATTTGAAAAAATATCCTTCTTCCTTCCAATCATTCATGGACAAAACAACCAGGCATTCCTACTTCAGCAAGAGTAAAATATTCAGGAGTTTTATTTCAGCTGTGACCCTGGGAACTTGGCCCTTTCATCTTGGCGTGGCAGAAATATTTTGAATATGCTCTTTTCTTGTAAAAACAAAAAAGAAAAAAAAAAAAGAAAAAAGTCTCTTCGAGCACCTGCCAACATGCCTAACATCAGGGCTTCCCCAAGCAGCTTTCCTACTGCAAGGGTTTGCAACAAACTGCATGGGAACTTGCAGTAATCAGCTTCATTCAGACATCATTTGCTTGGAGTAATAAGACAGAGTAAAAGTAAGCTTAGTCTGTGGAAAGAGTAGAAGATAGGACCATGTAATTAATGCAACTAGGAACTGTCTGATCCGTACGAAATTCCCAAACTGTCATCCCTTGGAGAATGTGGAAAGGCCATCTAGAATTAAAGACAATACCTGCCCGAGACAGCAGAATCCACTGCTGCCCAAGTGCCATGTGGTAAACACCAGCCTCTCAAAATGAGTCTCTCAAAAAGGGAGACTTTACATTCAAATCCAGCCCACACTCAAAATTATAGGAGCAATTACTAGTTGTTGCATTTTACTCTTCCAAGGCAAAGCACTGTGGAGAATATATGGATGTTTACATTCAGTAGTAGCTGGAACCTGGAGTTCACACCATTTTCTCAGTTTGGCACATCAAGCCTTTTGCCTCCTACTTTGGTCCTCACCTTTTGGAGCACATCCAGAGTAGCACCCAGCTACCAGACACTGCATAACCTCATCACACAGCTGCCAGGAGAAAAGTCTTCCCCCTCACCAGGCAAGTTTTACATTGGGCTTGAGGAGATGTATTCATAAATACAAGTCTATATAAAAACTAACTCTGATGTAAAATTCTTAGAGAAATATTGGTGCACTTGAACTTTTTCTGCCAAAAGAAGTTGTGACACCTTAAATCCCGAATGAGTGCTCCAGTCAGGAGTTTTGTAAATATTGTTTAGGTGACCTGTGACATGAAGCAGATCAGAGAATTACTGGGAGAGGAGTATCCTTTGAAGTGTTCAACTGTGAAATATGGCATTTTTATTTTTATTTCTACCACATCATTACTGCTAATAAAATATATTTCAACTATCTTTAAAAAAAAATATATATATATGTATATATATAATTCTGGTATTTGAGAGCTTTTTTCTGATGAAATGGTGCTAACTTTAAAACCATGACACCTGACAGTCTGACATATCAGCATGTGTTCCCTGCAATGTGACTGTCTGCATCCTGCAAACTTTGCTCACGCAAGAGTGTAAGAAAGGAATTTAGTACTAAATCCTGCCTCATCTCTTCCAGCCATGGGTAGACTTTACAGGGCATGTACCTTCATGGAAGTGTGTGAAGGTGCCTATGTGCACCACACAACTGAGTATGTGTCCTGGGTTCACACTAGAAAATTAACACAAGAGGTGTATCTGAAATGCCTCCACTGATAGCCTCTAAACTGTCTACCACTTTAATTTCAGCATCCTCATATTACAGGCAAATAAGAACTCTGAACAAAATTCTTCATATAAAACTCATGGTTTAGAATTTTTTGGTTTTTTCTCCTGTCTGTTTCAAACTTTCACAGATAACACTGGTTCCTCGTATGCTCTTCCACCTATTCACTTCCCATTGCTTCATTTTTTAACCTTGTCCTTTAATTTATAGAACTGAACATAATAAAGAGAAGGATGATTTAATTTCTAAGTGTCAATCTCAACTTATGCAAAATAAAACCCTCAAAAATGCTAATAATAAATTAATTTATTTGACAACTGCTGTCCAGGCTTAAAACACAGCTAATCTCTTAATTGCAGAAAACCTAATCAGATGTCATTTTTACTGGGTACAGGCCAAAGACAGAGTTATATACACTCTTTGCTGCATTTGAGTACAGTGAATTTCTGTAACCTGTCTTCTAACTGCATAAGAGTATCACAAGATTTTTGCATTTTCAAGCAGAATAAAATGAAGAGGACTATGCACTGAATAGCTCCTTCCTCCTCCCATCACGATGTGAGGGAGGCCCATCAGCACACTGCTGATAATCCACATTTCTGATGGCTGATCATCCAAGTTTCTGATGGCTACTATCCTTCCATCAGGAGAAGCAGGAATTTATTTTCAGTGCCATTAAAAACTGGAGCAAATTCCTGTGTGGGTCATTGCTATCTCCAGCAAACTCTGGCCCTGGGCCCCTCCCCTGTATCCCAGAAGTTTCCTGCCTGTGCTTAGAGGTCTCAACAGCCATCTCCTGCCTTTATACTTCTCTCTTCAGTACTTCACTCTTTGTGATAGTAGGAAAGTAAGGTTAATAAGTATTCCCACTTTCCTAAATTAGGTATGCTGTCAGCCACACCTGTTTCTTTGCTGAAGTAATTGTTTTCAGTAAATTACATGTGAACGTCACTCAGCTGCTTCCTGAAATTCTTCCAGAAACTTTGGATGAACACCATCCACTCCTAGTGACTTAGGGAAACTATGCTTCCCTCCCTGGCTTTTTTTTTTTTCTCTTTAAAGACATACCTGTCTCTGCTAGCAGTTAACCTCCATCACCTGCACTGACATGATCATATGGAAAACCTATGCTAATTTCAGAGACAAGAGGCTGAATAAAAAACAGGCATTAAAAATTGCATCGATCAACAGTTTCACTGAAGTTGAATTTTTTACTTATTAAAGATTACAAACTGAGATAATGCTATTTTTTTTAAAGACTTATACTTACATAATGACTGCCCTTACTGTGGATTTGGTGCTGACTTTTCAAAGAACATCAAAGTACTAAACTGGCAGAAATCACTGGCTGAGTCCTAGGGATCCACGTTTTTTGAAGTATTCATCTTTTGGCAGCTGCAGCTTCTTCTGCAGGTGCAGGGAGAACATTTTATTTAAGTCACTTTATTCATGTAGCTCAATTCAAAGGCTAGTTCACTCGATGCTGAGAAAATCCTTGGTTGTTAAGGTAGAGAGAACCAATTTCTAATTTACGGCTAAAAACCAGATAGCAACGGATGAGGTCTAGTCAAGTGAAGCTTTTAGGACAGTATGATCTGTCAGTTCTATTATTAAGTAGAAAAACTTGCATTTAAATTTATCAAAATGCCTTTGAACTCAGTTTTTAAAGCCTTCGGCACATTTAAAGAACCTTCATATAACTGATTAAAAACAAGAACTGTTTCCAGTTTTAAAATTTAATTTCACATTTCATCTGGGCAGAGATTGATACAATTTATGGGGAAAAAATAATCCATCCAAAAAATGCAAACAGAGGCTAAGGTGTGTAGTCTCTTAAGTAAATGTGGCTGTGTAAGACATAATTTTCTAGGGAACAAAGGAAGTCAAACTATTGTGTTGAAGCATTACTCCCTTGTGGAGCAGCATATCAAACAGCTACTTAGAAAGAATAAAGTATGAAAAAATCCTGCAAGGACTTCAGCAAGCACATTGCAAGCACTGTGGTATTACTTTATAGCAACCCTGTATCCTAGAAGCTATGTTCCTGAGGGGGGGACACTTTCCACTAGACAAGGTTGCTCAGAGTCCCATCCAACTTGGCCATGAGCACTTCCAAGAGGGGGCATCCTGGGCCATCTCTGGGCAACCTGTTCCTTATAATTGTTTCCTAGTATCTAATCTAAATCAATCCTCTTCCAGTTTAAACCCATTCCCCCTCATTAAATCACTACATGCCTTTCTAAAAAGTCCCTTGCCAGCTCTCTTGCAGGTCCTCTTTAAGTACTAGAAGGCTGCTCTTGGACCTCTCCAAAGCCTCCTCTTCTCCAGGCTGAACAGCCCTTGTTGTTGAAAGGCAAAGTGCAATTTGTGTCTGGACCTCTATGTTCCACAAAGCATAAAGCAGGACCTTCAGCAGCACGAGATATCTCCCTGAGACAACTCTCAGGGGGCCAGGGGAGCTCCCCTCCACATGACTTCCCGTCAGGAAGAGCAAAGAATGATGTAAGGGAGGTAGATTAGATTAAAATGAATAAAGGAGAGTATATGAAGATATAATCAATGCCCTAGAGAAAAATGCTGTGGGGATGGGGAGGAAAAAGGGAAGTGGGGTTTAGCACCCACCCAACAACACAGCTGATAGGATGCATTTCTGCTGTTATGGGGAGATAAAAGCTGCAGGACCATGGTAGCACCAGCTACGTGCTGAAGGGCACCAGAGGGACTGACACAACTTCTTCTATCTCCAAGAGGGGTGCC
This sequence comes from Notiomystis cincta, assembly GCA_013398075.1. NCBI lineage: Eukaryota > Metazoa > Chordata > Aves > Passeriformes > Notiomystidae > Notiomystis > Notiomystis cincta. Next base: position 369,603 of record VZRX01010808.1, read on the forward strand.
TGCTATTTTATTTCACCAACAATTCAACAACCAGGCTAAAGACAGAACAGAAAGAGCAGGAGGATGCCGTGGTGAAAGCTATGGAATTCATGAATTTGGCTGATTAAGTGCTAATCATGTGGAACAGAGTTCACAAAACAAATGGTTGTCTAGGCTGCCCAGCAGGCAGGACAATGGCAGGAATCCTCAACCCTCCCAGCACCCTCTGGCACTGCAAACCGATGCCCTCAGCCATGCTGGTACAAGTTGACAGACAAGCTGCACTATGAACCAGATCAGGGAATTAATCCAAGTTAGAACCAACAACAACCTGTAAAAAAAAATGCTGTGAACTACTATAAGTCTCTGGTGATTTACAGTGATCAAGAATGGTTACACTTTTTCATTACTTGTCCTTAGACTAATGGCCAGAAACAATCTCCTTTCTGTTGAATTCTCCTGCATAAGGAAATACCTATTTAAAAAAATGGAGCAAGCATTTTGCATTATTATGTTAATATTTATAATAATTAATAAATCATTATAGTTATTTCATAGTGACCTTTTGCTTTTTCTGTGCTGACCTTTACAAACAATGGCACTTGCTCATGGTGTAGCATTTGCAGGGGTAAACCAAGCAACCTTATCTGAACAAAACACCACTTGTATTCATAAATAAGAATTTATGCTATAAAGCTTCATGCACAATTTCAGGTATAGTAAAAAAAAATCTGCTTCTTCCACTCTAAACCATGTAAACACTTGTATTCAAGACTATCTTTAGAAAAAAATCTACTTTTTTTTATGAAATGCAGAAGATGTCAAAATCATATAAGAAAATGAGCCATTTACTTCCATTTCCCCTTGGAAGACAGAAAACAGAAGCAAGACACTGCTTTTAAAGAATGCAAATCGATTGTGTAAAGGAAATTATGAAACGAGCTAGTGGATAAGGCCGTGTTTGGAGGCACATTTTCTTCTCCCCATCTACTCCCATGCAAAAGTCCAGATAACAATGACTTGTAGGCCAGCAACACTCCCTTCTCACTTCTCTGCTAATAAGTACCTTCCTCTTTGATAAACAGAGTTTAGGAGCAGAGCCAGCATTCACCGTGTGCACCTCTCCAGTTTAATCACCAGCACTTGCCCTGCCCTCCATCCAACCCAGACAAGGTGAGGGAAACACAAACTCCAGGGCTCAGCTTCTTCTTTTAGACAAATCTGAACTTCAGATGCCCTCAGTGATGCGTGGTGCCCTCCCAAGGGCCTTGTGGCTTTATGATAAGTGTCCAGAAACCTGAGCTGGGATCCCCTCTGGGTCCATCTGCAAAGTATCAGAGAAGCAATTTTGACCTGAGCTGGGACTGCAAGGGAGCGCTTCACCCTTGGTGACTGGAAATTGTACTGAAGTGCCTTCAGTGATAATCTTTTCAAAGTAGCTGGTGAACTGCATTCAAAGAAACTACTCCATCAGCTGGACCCTAAAGCAACTGAAGAAATCACGTGGACTTGACTCTCAGGGGTGAGGAGAACCAATCTTACCAGTCCTCACTCCTGGGCCTCTAGCAACAAACTTCTTTGGAGACTCTGCCACCATCAAAAAATAACCTCAGGCACTTAATACGAGCAATTAACCACTAATAATACCAAGGCACCTCTGCTACTGAAAGAGCCCCTTAGCAGCTGTTTTCTCAACCACTGCTACACCTGAGATACAGTATTTGATACATGTTGGAAAAAATGTACCCAGCAGAGCTAGGAGCACTGACCACAGGCATAAGCCAGCATGATTATTTCCACCCTTCAACAGTAGCTCTGTTTTTACTAACCCAGACACAAACACAGAGGCTGATAAATCATACAATGTGATGTATAAATATTTTCTATTCTGTCAAGGGAATAATTTAGCATGGAACAAAACTGGAAAGCAGACAACATTTTAGCATAATGATATCAATTTCTTTCCTTTTCATACCTCAAAAGAACCCCCGCAATCTATTTTAAAAATGAAACTAAATAAAATTAAACCATTCTAATACTAGTATCGCATTTCTTTTCATGTTAGTATTTTTGTCAACTCTCAATTCAGACTGCAATTCACTATCTAACAATGTTTTTCCTCTTCTATGACTCTTTACCCTGTGCCATTCAGTAAGGATCTGAACAGAATTTAGCCTCATTTAATGAAGAAAATATTCTGTTTCTCTAAGCCTTTTCAGAGAGAATGATGAAGATGCTTGCCTTAAAATCAAGCTTCAAAATCAGGTTGGTTTCTTTTTTTCCTATTGCACACTTTTTTTCCCTGAATTCATTGGTTGTCTGGTATATTTTTAATTTTAGGATGTTTTTCTTCCCTTTCTTTTATTTATAAAGCTATTTTTTAAGCCCACAGGATTACTCAGTTATAATATAATTACATGAAAGGGTTAAATACAGCCTTTTGATTTTTCTTCATTTCTTGTTTTCCTCTGAACACTAATAGATTAAAGTTGCATACTATCCTGTATTTCTTTTTTTCTCCTTATAGTGAAACAGTACAATTTAGCTGAATTCCTAATTTTTAGGTTACTGAACTTTCTAATCCAAGTATGTTTTCATGGTTCCTGATATAGGGCTTCTTAATTCTTACTATCATCTTACCACATCTTTCCAAACATCTGCACTATACATATAATTGTCCTATCATGATCAAGAGACTTTGAAAACAAAGATCAAAATGCTTTTTTTATCTCATAGATGAGCCAGTGTTTACTTAATAATTAAACACTCCTGCTCCAAAATCTTACATGGTGTTTTATCGCCCACCCAACCTCTCATCACTCACACTGCTGTGGGCACAGGGTGGAAATGCCAAGATGTTTTCACCAGGGTTAGGTGAGAGGTAACTTTCACGCAACAAACAGTTCAAATTTTCTTGTGGGGTGTTTATCTCTGTGTTTCCTGAGGGGTTGACTGGAGATAGAATTAGTCCTTCAGGCTGTCGTTGGTTTGAACCACGCCAGTTTTTATGCTGTAATCTCTTCTGGTTTGGCGAGCAAACACAACAATTTATTAAGGGCATGACCTAGAGCATGCTGATGTAAGTGAAGAATTCATATTGACTTCAATGATCTTTGGGCTGATGCCTAAGTAAACTCAAAGACATAAGCCCTATTTAGTTTAAAATAGCAATGCTCTTGAGGCTTTCTAATGCTTTTAGGGGTGAGAACCATTCAAATCAAAAGACAAATTTTCAGCTCAGTGCTAAGGAGCCTATGGACAGCTGCCATTAGCAGCTACACAGGCTCTTCAATAAACTTTTAATTTGCACAACCTGCATAGCTTAGACACTTGACTGTATGACTTGCATGCAAAACCAATGGGAAATCAGATTTGCCACAGATTTAAACAACAGCATCAAGAGCTTGCACAATTCCACTCAATTGCTTACAAAGTGCTCTTCTGGCAATGGTGTGCCTTGCAAAGATTGCGAAGTCCATCTAATCACTTTATATTAGAAAGCTGTTGCAGACAAGACAAAAAAAGATTAATTAAAATTAAATTCCACTAAAATTAAGAGGAACACAGAGTTCATTCATCTGTGATAAGTTAAAAGGAGAAAGAAAATCTTATTAAGGGATGTATTTGGAAAGTTCCAGTCTTAAAAAAAATTCCCAGAACTTTTTCGTATTTGCTTTCCACTTATTTTAATGCTTTTCTACATAAAGAAAAAGTTATCTGTCATACCAGAGATGCCTGCATCTTATGTGAAACAAAAGCATAACTTCCCCACTTCCCAAACTCTATCATTATGAAATCTTTTCAAACTAAATAAAAATCTATCAAAAAAATTGAGCAGAAACTCATGCAAATTTTCCAATGAATCAAATATAGAAATAGATTAACACCTCCATCCCTAGAAATAGTAACTTATTTATTGGTGCTATATACCAATTAAAACCAATTAGTATTATTGGCTCATTTACATTTTTTATTTGTTATTGATACTCTATGCCTGAATCCTCTTTAAAATGAGAAGGCAAATTTTTAATGTTAGGGAGATAAGATAAAAATATTTTACTAAATAGTAGATTTGGAAAATAAAAGAGATATTCTGTTAAAGCTGCGACTATTCTGCAGATGTTTTTATTTTGGCTACATTCTGACACAGTGAGTCTAAGAGAGACATATTCAGGCAGAATCTCTAAATGCAGCAGTTCCCAAAGCAGGGTTTTCCTATGAGTTAGCCTTACAGCAAAATCTGGTACCAAAACAGGACCCACCAAGGCATGAGTGTGTAGTCAGACTATCCAAAAAGAAGCTGGGACTTGGTAATCTGGCAGACAGATTTTCCTCAGAACAACTTAAACGAAGCATACATCTTTTAAACCCAACAACGTAGTAGGAATAGAATGAAAATCTAGACTAACTACACCCATGGTGAAATCACTCATGGTAAATCCTTGGTCCAATTTTGCATGGCTGGTTTTTTCAGCATCTTCTTGCAACAGCTCTCAAGCCATTTTAAACAGTGGATACTGGGATCAAATTCACCTGAGTGCAACCAGTTGTCCTCCAGTTTAAACCTGATGAAGTCTTTACAACATAAATGGTGCTTATGGGGTGTACAGTCTGTGAGATCAATTTGTTGTTAGAAGTCAATACAGAACAAGGTAGCTTAGAAGGTGCAAAACACTTTCCCCTCAAAAGTCTGCCCCTTAAAAAAAGGCAAGCTAGGAACTGAGAGACTTGCATGTGTCAAAAAATAGATCAGGCTTACCACTAAAGAAACAATTATTAATTCGAATAGACCATTGTCAAAACAGGCAAAAGACCGTGCAGAAACCAGTATCACCACCAGAATAAATCCTGCATTTGCTGTGAAAAAAGCAAATAAATTTATTTTATGCCACTATTTACTATCCATAAAGAAATCCTTACATTAAGAAAGGGAAGTTAAAAAAGGGGGGCAGGGGGGTGGCATTTTTCTGAGATTACCTCTGTGTCAGCTCTGGGGCCTTGAAAGACTGCCAGCTGTCCGGGCGTACATATTTTACCACTGAAGTCTGCTTTTGTTTCAGAATGGCTGAGACCCCCAAAATGATGTAATCCCCAGCGGAAGACTGACAAGCTTTGAGATATTCCAAAACACAGAGGACAGACGAAATAGCAAGTAATCAGTGTAAGTAGAGCGAATATTATCTTGCAAGAATCCAACAACACAAACCTAATGCACCAGATAACGGCATTGCTTTGAGCAAACCTGCAGTGGAACATCACAAAGATTTCTGCAAAGAAGAAATCATTCAAGAAGGACAATTATCTACATGGGTGGAGGGAAGAAGGATGGAGGGGAACATATGCCTTTCATAATTAAGGGCCTGATTATACTGTAGCCGAAAGGGATTTTTTACATTTTAAATTTGATTACATTTCAGAATGAAGCACACTAATTGGTATTTCTGCAGTCTGTTTGAAGAGAACTTCATCTTAGGGAGGGGAAAAAATAACAAAAACCAGTGACCTTCATACCATTTATGTCTAATATCTAGTTCTTTTGCCTGAAGTATTCATGGTTTCCCTTCAATTGCTGAAGCTATCTCTGGAAATAAGTGCTTTATGACTCATGGCAGTTTATCTTCAGAAAACCAGGAAAGAGATATTAGAAAATATATTAGAATCAAATAGATATTAAATCCAACAATCGCAGCTGCTACAAGGAAAAACAAATCCAACCAGTCCATCCACCACTACAAATAAGAGACTGGAAGAAATTCTTTGCACAGGCAACACCCAAAATGGCACCTTAAACCCAGGGCCATCAAGAGAGTTAATTAAGGAAGGGACTTGTGCACTGAAAAATGCAGAAAGCCCCACTCAGTGCAAAATCAAAGGCACGATGCGCTTCCAGTTCCTGTCTATCTGCCAGAAACACTGTGCTGAGGGAGAAAATGGAAAATTGGCATGACAAATAGAAGCAAAAGTAACAACAAATGTTTCATAGAACTTGTAAATGAGTGTATTCTACCATGTATACATATTCTTCTTTCTCAAACACATGCCAAACAAATGCGTATTTCCTGTCTAAGCCAAAGAACTGAGAAGGAACCATCATAAACATAACTCAGGGGCCATGAACTCAAAGTAAAATATCCAGACCTTTGGACAAGGACAGTGTTGGTGAAAGGAGATGCACTTCCAATATAAGATGAACTTCCAATGCAAGAGTATTTCTGAAGAAAAAGGGTTTTACAGAATGTAAAGGAAAGAAAAAGGCACAAATGAATCATTATGAACAGAAATAAAGCAACATCCAAACTTTGCAACCTGACCTTTGCTGACGAAAGCCCCCAGGAACAGACCGGGCACTGTCATCATCCTGCTGTGGCCCCTGGCAGACAAACCATAAACCAGGCAGGGATGCCTGCTCTGCAGGTACAAAACCAGCTGGGTGAAGAATGGTTCCCCTAGCCTTTCCTTGGAAATGGAGGGACAGGTGCTTCCTAAAGCTGGTTCAAGACACCTAACTAAACAAGATGAGTCGTATCCTTGAAAAGCTCTTTCTGTGTGCCATAAAAAGGCAGACAGACAAACAGACAGACAAGGTTCCTGTTTTAAACCTGCCTTCAAGTAAGGTGACAGGAACAAACCCAATATTCTTCACTTTCATCTCTGGTCAATACAAGTTAGTGTTTTGGGGCCCAGTGTAGGATGGAGTTAACACAGGGAGTTTTAGAGAGCTATAAAAAATATGCGTGTCTTTGTTTTCTTTTATTTTTTTCTTTTTTTTTTTTTTCTTTTTTAAAAATTAATTTCCTAATCAGTTGAGGATGGAACTATCCTAAGTAGCTTATTCTGGGAAACATGGCATTTTCACCTGAGGATAGCAACTGGTCACTGAAATCTTCTCACAATAAATGTCTGACCTGAAATTAGGAATAACAAAGAGTAAGAAGATACTTCACCTACATGAATGCAGCAAAGGTACAAGACAGCCTGCAGGTGGGAGTCTGGGGAAACCAATGGCAGACTTTAGGAGAAGGCAAACAAAAAAGCTAATGGCTGGATACATGTCGGTGATGGGGAGACAGAGGCAGCTGGCTGGAAATGGAGGCAGATGTAAAAACAGATGGACAGGGAGGAATATGAGATGGATGGCAGAGGAAGAGTTGTGGCACGAAGAGACAAGAAGCTAAAAGAATATAGGCAGAAAATCTCAAATTGAATTAAACCTCAGTTTAAAACTCAGTACTTCGTAAACATCAGAACTCTGTTGCCGTCAAATGCGTGCAAACCTTAGGTGGTATGTTTACATGCTGGTAAACATTTGGTCCATCTGGAAGACAAGGAAGACAACCTGCTATTGCACTGATCACTTCACTAGTGCAAGCAGCAGATAGCTATGATGTGCAGACAAATTATTTGAACTTGCCAATAAATTAGTATCATTCTCTACTGTCGAAATGTTGTTTCAGCTTATAAGCATTTTGTTTGCTTACTTCAGAAATTATGTTGAAGGCATCAAAGGAACACCAGTGAGTTTGTGAAGGCAATGATCAAAAGCCAACAAATGCCAGAATTACAGTTCTTCAGCATGAACAACATTAAGATACAGAAGCAATCAATTAGCCTCTACTACTTTTTCTGCCATTTCTTCTTAGTGCACAGCACTTGCAGGAATGTGGGCACAGTATGGAGAAGATGACAGGAAGGTGCAACTGATAAAGAAACTGAAGAATTAATTTCTCTGACTCCAGTTCTCACCTGCTGTTAGGCAAGGCTACTGGAGGCATGGCTTTTTCCAAATCTTTGTTAGGTTTTTCTCTTTTGCAGCCTCCAGTCTAATAAAGATAACACAAGGTATGTCCTCTAAGATAACACAAGAGTGCTTCTGCCACTTCTATGTATTCTCCAGTTGCTCAACATATTAAGAGGACAAGTCAGAATTCCCTCTGGGATCCTGGCATATCTCTGGGGGACCTTCTGGGTACAGACATGCTGATATTCAGTAACAGCCTGGAAAAGAAGATGTCATCTAGGAAGGGAAGCTTGGTGAACTGGCAGCGGCACCTCTCTGTGGCTATAAGCAGTTCCTGAAGACTTTTGTAACTCTAATTTTGTAACTTTTCTACCTCTCTCTCCCTCTATTATGTTTTTAAGGTCTTGGTGGCTACATCAATACACATGGTGTATGCAGATCTGTAAAACCAATATGCACAGACAGCACCAGAAACAAATGCCAGTAGATGAATTTGTCTAACTGGTTATGACTGGCTGTTGCCACCTCTCATCAGGCAACTACTTCCACAATAATGTTTATTTTAATGAATAAAGTGAGAAAGTAATAGAGAATAAGATATCTGCTACTAAATCAGCCTTCGTGATGCATTTGGCTTTTTTAAATTGTGTACAACACAAACATCATTCTGTTATTTACACACAACTCTCAATTAACAAAGCTCCCTCAATCTGATTTTACAAACATTACTTTCCTTGCCTGACAAAATGATACTCAAGGAAGAAAGGGGAGGGGGAAAAATCCTTAGGCTATGATCTGTGAGCTTTCCTGTCTTGACAGGCCACAGGCCCTATGTCTGCAAAAGAGAGCAGAAGGGTCACAGCAAAATGTAACTTGACCTGAACTTTAACCACCAGAGGTGACATTTACTCAACTATAAAATTTAAGACTAAACAAGAACAAATAGGGAGAAAGGACTATGAGAGTGCCTTCTCCATGCTGATTTAAAATTCAAGACCGTGAAAGATCTGCTTCTCAGTTCTTTCTTACTAGAGCTTGAGTACACATGAAGAGATTTGTGAGAAAGTACTGATTTAATAGGGTAAAGTTTTTGAATTTCTGTAATACAGGACAGTATTTGGAAATTCTTGAAAGCACAACTGGTAGTAGCATGAACAACATTTATAAAAAAAGTATTTAATTTTTATATGGAAAAAAAAGTTGCATTAGGCAACGCTGACAGACCAATGAAAATATTTAATCCTGCTTATCCCCTTAAGTCAGAATTGGTCCATAGACAACACCAAAACAGTTCGATCCACCCCTTAAACTTGATCTCAGGACTGTTGCAAACATGAGGAGAACTATATGTTTTCACAGCAATTTATACAGAAGGAGAACCTAACACTTAAAATATTGTGTATATGTGAAAGTATATAAGAAAGCAAATTATCTTGACTAAAATGAGCAGTTGAACAGATGTCCAGAGCCAAAATCCATGAGTCTTCAAAAACTTGGGATGAAAAGGGGAAAATTGGGGTATGCTGAGTGAGCTGGATAGGCAAGTGATGTATGTTTAAGCCATAAATCACTGAACTATTTATTAAATTTTAGAAATTGTTTTGAATGTGATTTTCATAGTCCTGGTACTTCTGTTGAGATGGTAAGATGACCAACACAGCAACAGTGTTGCAAGATAAAAGATGGCTTGGTTATTGTCCATTATTCAAAAAGATTTCTTTGGTTTAACATTGTGGTGTGGCAGAACTGTGTAACTCCATTTTATGTGTGGGCTTGACCCTGTCATGAAATACTGGATTTCAACATATTGCATTATCATTAAAATATGTGGAGACTGTTAGCATGACATAGGTTGACTGTCCAGAATTCAAATAATAGAATTCACCTCTGACAAAATCTCATGGTAAGCACAAGAGAATTACCACCACCACTGAGCCGAATAAAGTAACTAGAAATAGCTGAAGATGGCAATTATTCCTCCTTGCCTCTGCAGAGGCTGCAGAGGCAATGCTGTCTGTCCTCGTGCCATCAGATCCAGCACACATCATACATTTAAAACAGATACCAAACTGACAGGAATTAGCATGGAATACTTAGAAATTCTTACAAGAAAGCAGTCAACTAAACCAAGGAAAATTTTGTAATCTACAGCAAATACCTTAACATTAGTGCCAGTATACAAAACAAAATCAATCCTAAAACAATCTCACTAGTTTTCTGTCACATGGGTGATGACTAACAAATCTTTCTTTTTGTTTTGAGTTATTTAATACTTCACCATTTTTGGTTTCCCAGGCTGGGTGTGTTCTGCAAAACAGAAGGAATTTACTCATAATTTTACAACATGATGTCAAAACTTGAAGGTTTGACAAGGAAGTGAATTGTATGAAAAGAAGAAAAAAAATTATTTAACCGTGCCACATACATAAAAAGTAGCTTTTAAAAAATTTGCCTAATTCTAAAGAAGCTTCTGTTTTCATTTTATGCTTAAAGATATATTTGATGTCAGAAGCATCTTCTACATGCTATTGAAATTGCATGTTGAAAAAGAATATAAATCATTAATGAAAATTGCAGGGTATCAGTTTCCTGTTGCAGTTGGCTGTCTGCTAAGTTGGCAGCGAGACAGTGGCCTGCAGAGCTGCAGGCATATGTCTCATGTTAAAAAAAGAAAAAAAGACTTCATGTTATAAACACTTCAATGAAAATTACTATGCACTTTGGAACCAACTGAGAGCAGGTGTCGAAGACAAAATAAACAGACAACATATGAAAGGTTTAAAAAAATCCCCAATGCCACTGGCCTCACATTGGGATTGTCTTCTACCATAGATTTTAATGTACATAATGAAATCCAAACAAAATATACCTGCATGTGTAGAAAGCAACCAGATTTTCTCATGTTTAGGACCACAGCTTTTTAACAGTGATATTTCAAACCGATAAAAAATAGGCCTATGCAAATTTAGATATAAATTAATCCAGAACACTACAAATTGTCTTTCAAACAGTTCACTAGAAACCCTTCCATGTCTCCCAGCTGAAAAATAGGGCAGGAATCCACCCAAGCAGTGACACAAAGCTTGCAGTCAGTTGATTTGGCTCACTCATCTTCCACTTGCGATCCACAGATTTGAACAGAAATGGGAAAACCCTTTATAAAGGTCACAGCAGAAAGGTACTGTGGCCTTGGAGAGCTCAAGGATCCTAAGGAGAGCTGATAAAATTTAGGACACATGCATTTGCAAAGTCACTGACTAAAGCAGAGTAGGTCATTGCTTCAGTGCATACTCAATTCTCCCTGTTTTTGCAGAGATCACAAAAATCCCCATTAATCCTTCTGACTGTTGTGTAAATCAGATAAATATCTTAGGACATGTGAAGTGACCTTTTTTTGCCCAATGGCTCTGTTACCATGAAGCAAAGGACCGAAGTGTTGCAGCAGTGGCAGCATCTCTGGATTAATTAAACTGCAGGCGCTCCCTACGCAGCCCCTCTCAGCTGGCCAGAGAGCAGCTTTGCTTGTGTCTCCCAGTGCCCCAGGCAGGGTGAACATCAGATCCACCATCATCTGGGACTGCTGGATCATAAGTGCTCTCCCCTGGATCATGTCCAAAACACACGGAGAAATAGAGATACCAGGAGGTCATTTTACACACAGTCAGAGAGGGGTATTTTAGGTGTCTATAAAATCAGCTGGGGCAACAGGAAAAAAAGCTTCCTGAATATCCAACTTTCATTTCAGAATTGGGAAGAAAATAATCTGGATTTTCTCTGGCTGCAGTAATAATGACTCCATGGTTGCATGATGAAACTACTTAGCTCTAACAACAGAGACTACATTTTGTTGTCTAACCCAAAAGGGAAAACTCATTCTGGCTGCATGTTATCTGCATGCCAGCCTGGGAGGGCTCGGCAAGGACCTTCTCCTTGCTACCAGAGGAGACACAGGGAGCATGGGAGAAAGAAACATTGCCATAATCTGAGTTTCTTTTCTATCATTTGATTAGAGCCACCCTATGAGAAAGTTTTTCTTCTTTGAAATGCACCCATGGTGCGGCAGCAGCCTTGAAGTTCACACAGCCACAGCACACCAGCATCTGGAGCTCCTGTCTCTATCACAGCAGACAGACACAGACAGCTCTACACAGTTCATACTCTGAGACATTTCTGGCATTTGCCTTCACTATGGAGCTGCAGGACTTGCAGGAACTACCAGAAACCTGAGCTACACCTCTACTGTGAAGCTGGGACAGCTTCCTCCTACACAAAACAAGTGGCACATTCAATCCAAAGGGGCTACAGTACAACCTCAGCCAATTTCATACCTACCTACCCACCCCATAATATAGCCAGCTTTGGGAAATCATTGCTCCAAACCAGCAGTGAAGACCACAGCCAAATAAAAGTGTGCATGTCTGTCCTCTGAGAGAACTGGCTGCCCCTTTCTAAGAATGCAAACATTTACTGCAAAACCAGAAGTGATTTTAGGATTAATGACACTTAGGCCACACTGTCATTAGCATGTAACTTCATTAATATGAAACATCTCCCCCAAATTTCATGTGCTGAGGACAAGCAGAATCAGTCAGGACATGTCTAATCCAATACGACACTCCATGGAATCACGGAATCACAGAATGGCTTGAGTTGGAAGGGACCTTCTAGTTCCAACTCCTCTGCCATGGGCAAGGAATCTTCCACTGGCCCATCACCTCTACTCTGTTCTTTCAAATTTAACCCAAATCTATGAGAAGAGAGGAAGAAACAGCATCCAACCCCTCCCCCCACAACCAAAGATTCAGATGTATTTCCAGACAAATAAAAGATGAAGTATCTTATGCTTCCCAGTCCCCAGATTTATACACAGGTCAAAAAGGGTACAATACAGACTTCAGACAGCTTGTTTCCCTTATGCAAGACTCTAGATGTTGAAAGAACTCTGCACTTCCACTTTGGTCTTCACTTAAAATTTCTCATTTTGCTTTCCCCCCCACATTATGTAAAACACAGAATTTAGAAAAAGCAAGAGAAAGGTCCAGAAATCTATTTTGTGATTAAAAAATTCCAGCAGTTCCTGGCTCAAAAGAGTTCCTGTTACACCTGTGTTCAAGAGGATGCAACTGATACAGCCCTGCCAGGTGAAAGTTACTGCATATGGGCAGCACAGCCAGCTGCCTGTGCTGAGGCTGGGCTGGGGGTCCTCAGCACACACCATGGAAGGCAGATCTGCTCCACAAAGCTCCCACAGAGTCGTGCAGATGAAAAAGAGAGAATGGTGCAGCTGAAAAAATAGATTTTTTTATTGCTTTGTGGCTCTATTAGCATTACTTTTGCAGACGTTTGCACTTGCACACAGCTCTACACAGACATTTAGAAAACTAGATGAACAGATAAGATGATAAAATAAATATGCTATTTTGCACTGGGTTTTTTTTCCAAACAGCTGCCAAAAAGCCCCACCCCTAAAGCTCCCAAACCTAGCATTCTGGGAAAAGCATAATTTTCCATTATGCTCTGGTCTATTCTTTTTCCCCTCCAATTTGTAACATTCTGCTGGAATCAATGATGAAGAACATATGTTTGAGGTAAATTACACCCAGGAGAAATCTTGGAACTGTTACATTCAGTTTTATTACCCAAGGCATTAGGATACTCTAGCACTACACTTATTATTTAACAGTTCCATCAAACAAGACACTGCTAATGTACTTTCATATTATTATGCATGCAAAAATTAGTATCGTATTTCTTAAAACTCAATGGGTGATTAATGCACTGCATTTTCATTTTACTTAACAGTTCCAGGATATTTTTTGCTGTTCAATGAAACAAGGTGTTACATAAATGCAGAATGCTATTGTACAAATATTTGGGAAAACATATGTTCAGGCAACAGTAAGGCTGAGTACCCTAACACTCAACAGCTAGGAAATTGGAAGGGCTTGTGTTTCTTACACAATATAAGCTTGTACAAGTGCTGCCTCTTTAACGTATTCTGCAGAGGGCTGTAACCTAGAGAGCCTTAGGGAAACCCAGTGCAGCCAATGGGACAGACAGGCCCTGTCTCTCAATTGCTTTCTTTCCACTGCTGCAAATACTAGCCCAGGTTTACTAGGTAACACCCAAATAGCACAAATGTCCCTGTGCACCTATGGGCTGCCTCTTTTCGGGGAGATTTGCACTAGCTTTGAGGTAGTCATATAGCTGGAGATTTCCTATAGGCATAGACTCATGCAAGCATCAGTAAGTTTACATTTAACAAGTATAATAGGAATAAATGATAACTCATATAAACCTGGCTATTACTTTGGCTGATAATTTGATCTCAAAAGACATGTCTTCTAAAGTTTTTTAAAGGTTTTGCATTTTATTTCTCAAGTGACTCTATGGGAACAACAAATAAAACCAAGAAAAACGTGTACTTGTCAAGACTGCACAACTTCCATGCTTTGCAGAAAAGAAGAAAGCAAAAGGCTGAGGCAGCAGTTCAGAGCCACAGCTAAGATATGGCTTTTAATTTCAACTGAAATCAACCACAGAGCCTTAGTACAGTGTTGGGTCCAAGTTAAAATCATCAGGCACCAGGTGTATCGGGAAGCAGAGAACAAAGTCCCCTCTGTTCAAAGACATGTAATCACTAATACCTCAAAATGTAATTTAATTACTTTCTGCTTCAGGTTCCAAAATGAGTCACAAAGCTGAGAGCACTAGTCCACTTCATCAACTGCAAACTGAGAGCCAGAGAAAGTTACTTGCTGAATATCGTAAGAATCTCGCTTACTTTATTAGTACTTCTGCCTCATGTGAAAAATAACTGAAGTGAAATTGTTCTACTTCTCTGTGGTGTTCAGTCCATGCAGTGAATGCAGCCATGGCTCATAGAAAATACACTATATAATCATGAAATTGAGGACTGAGCTACAATGCAAACAGCAGTCAAATGATGGTTATATGGGAAAATTATTTACTGGCATTTCTCAACTTTGTAGTGCTTGGATTTGCAGCCTATATATTATTACTTCTGTGTCCCTTTTTTTACAACAGTGAATTTTGCTATCTCTTGCTATAACTTAAGCTGTCCAATCATGGATTGCCAGCAAGGTTTGAAACTTCAGCCTGGAGGTGAGGAATGAGCCAGCAGGTAGCGTCTCTCAAATCCACCCAATAACTGGCACACTTTTCTCTCCTTATACATCCCATTTAACATTCTTCCTATTACTTACCTTGATGGACAGATGAAAATAAAAGACCATGAGCATTTTACTTGGTTCTGATCATGAATTAATAATTCTAAGCATTACTGAAATTTATTTTAGTTTAATTAACTTTTGTGGCCCTTTAAGAACAAAAGAAAGGTTTACTTGTTTCTGACTTAAAATGAGGGCAGAACTCTGTAGGTCTGGAACATGATCTGTCCAGACTCGTGGCTGTTGCTAACTTGCAGACCTGTGTTGACTTTGTGAAAATATGCCAACCTGCATCTGCTACAAGAAATAGTCAGTCTGTAGTTCAATGTCTCTGCATTGTATCTGTGGCTGTACAAAAAGGAAAAACCAACCCTGCTCTCTATTCCCTGACTTTCAGCCCTGCTACAGAGTCCTGCTGTGCCTTGGAAGGAAAGCTTGTGGCTGGTCCTACAGTTTTGACTTGCTTTGCCTCTCAAGTAGCAGCCAAGCTACCTAAGGTTCAGAGGGCAGCAGGCTGTAGAACACCGGCCTGGCAAAATAGAGATCAAGGAGGAGTA
Source organism: Notiomystis cincta (assembly GCA_013398075.1). Taxonomy (NCBI): domain Eukaryota; kingdom Metazoa; phylum Chordata; class Aves; order Passeriformes; family Notiomystidae; genus Notiomystis; species Notiomystis cincta. The sequence goes on from VZRX01010808.1 coordinate 385,067, forward strand.
GGTCTAAGGCTGGTCAAGTTTTAAGTCTTCCCAATTCAACTGTACTGCAAATACAGCAAACTGTAAATTCAGAAAATTCTACTAGCACTGATAAAGCAAATGATTGGCTAAATAAAGGCTTGAAAACTACCTATGGACTACTCCTAGAAATTTCCTTTTATACTTTGCTGCCAATACGATGCTTATTTCTGGTCATGACAATAGATGTTATTTTCCTTTGCCCTCTCCCATGAATATCTCAAAATAAATAAGATGTAAAACCAAAAAATGCTGATGAACCAAAAAAGTATTTGAGCAATAAGTATGCAAAAAGTATGCAACAATTATCACCTATTTGTGCAGATTGCAGAGTTGTGCTAAAACACAGATACAGAAATATAAGGATGCAAAGACTCTGGCTTTGTGTTATGCAATTAATTTCATCACATAATAATGATAGGCTTGGTCTAAAACTTTCTGTACTGAGTTTCTCCTCAGGTTCTCTTTGGTATTTCACTGAAGTTTTAGAGACTTAAAATCTTTGCATACTTACACTAAGCACAATGAGGAGAAACTGACAAAACTGTGATTTAAAACATCTTCAATTATTGGAGAAAGGGAAAATATGAAAACAGAGATTTAGAAATTACTACATCTCATCTACTAGAAGACACCACTGAAGTTGTGAGGGAAGCACCATTTAGTGGACAAGATGTGCAGTACATATTGAAAAAAAGCAAAAGCCTACAAGAAGCCTGGAACGCTGTGGGCACTGTGGCCAGGATTATTAAAATAACACCACAGTGAAAATATGACTGAGTGAGCCCATTCCTACCCTAAGTCTTTTAACTATTACAGTATTTTACACTCAAAGCAACAGCAGACTGGTGAGACCACACCTGCATTTTGAATTGGAAGTGTCCACAGGGAAAAGTACCAGAATAACCAACAGCAGTATTACTCCACTTCCCTCGAGACTCCCCACTTAGGCCTATTCTTGGCAAAGGCTTTCAATTGTAAGCTCCTCTCAACATCTTGATTAATGTTCTTATGCTTCCCACCTCAAAGATGACTTGGTCAATGACCTATCTAGTATTAGTAAATACCAAGAAAACTGATAGCAGAAAGTGACATCACCTCTGCCATGCTAGGCCACCCCTAAGCCACAGCTGATTCATTTAAAATTAAGTTTTTAACAACTATTTTTTTCTAAAATGTGATACCAGCAACAAGAGGTTAGGGCTTTCCTATTCTAGGAGTGCTCATCTAAAAAAAGGCTTAGCATGCTATTTTTAAAGGCTAATGTTCATGTTGTTTCAGCAAAAAGCTCAGTGTTGGTTTTAGACACATTTCTTCTTTTATGCCAGACAAACCAGCCCCTCGTATTCACAAAGCAACTGTGGTTCACTGAACATGTTTCCAGGATTAATTCTGACTTCCCAGGGTCAACTTTACACCAATCAATGAAAGAAACTGTGGAAAAGATTACCTTGCGAAAACACACAAACTTAGCCAACCTTTAACAAAAAGAACAACTTGTAGAGCTTTCATCAGACTCAGCACTCTTCAAGGACAGCCTGTCAGCATTTGGCATATATGAACCCAGGAGATGGAACAAATCTACAGGAAATCCTTGTGCTTACTCATGTACTCTCAGCACCACAGACAAGTCAAGCCATTTTTATACACTTCTCCCAGTTCACACATTCCCAGACATCCAATTTCTCACCACACAAGCAGAATCTTACCTGTAATTTTCTGCAACAAACGAGATGGCTCTGGCTCATCACAAATTGCCTTGACAAGGGCCTTTTTCACCTCTTCTTCAGCTGTATCCAGCTCTTTTCCACCTTTGATTTCTCCAACCACAGAATATATGTATATCAGCAAGACAAGGAAGTCCTCACAGGCATAATCATCTTTTGTCCTTTTGTTGTAGGACTTGATCATTGGCAATAGCTGGTTCAAAACACTGGGCATTTCTGACTCGCCAATAGTCTGAAAAGCAGAAAGAAGATTGTGTCAGATGGCCTCCATGTTGTTTGTAAATTAGGATCAGACATACTCCTGTGGCACATCACTCAACATTCACATTCTTGGTAGTAGTAGATGGTGCTGAGATTTATTTGCTGCTCAAACAGTGAATTTATTAGTTGTCTACAGATTTTTTCTTAGGGATTCATGATAGCAGCATTTTAGCACTTGAAAAGTCTGATGATTAGATCTTCTCCAAGTGCCAGTATGAGAGGATGAGAACATTCATCCCTTGGTATGGGTAGAAATGGTACAAAGCACAAGGTCAAACACTTCCTCTAAATTTTAGGCTTCATCCTCGGGTCTGATTTTGTACATGAGCAGGCAGTTCAAAGCCCAGCTTGACATCCACATCATGGAAAACCAGAACTGGCATTTAGATCCATTGTGCAGGTCTCTGCCACTCAGAGCACCTGTCAGAGCAGCCAAGTGACTAATTGTACCGTCAAACTGACACCCTCAGTGCCCACAAACACCTGTGGATGAAACTTCTACATGGCAATTTTCTGCTTTGGCTTAGCTGGGAACTCAGCAGCAGGATCAGGTGAGAGGTGGGAAAACTGCAAGGCAGACAGGGGGAACATGCTGCTCTTGTATAGGGAAGAGGTGTGGGAGGAAAGAAGAACAGTCCGTCTCTCCTGGTGGTAGTGATCGCTCAGATCCATCCAGGAAGTCTCCTGCAACACCAGTACCCTGCCCCTTGTCCTGTCATCACCTATAAGATCACCCTGTGAAAACCTGTGGGTCAGTTCATAGTTTACAGTGAAACATCAAATCTCTTGGAATCGAAGGAGTCAAGTCTGCATTTATTCTTGGCTGTCACTATAGTAACTTCACACAGACTACTCATGATAAATAGGCACCACAGCCAATAATATACCCTCTAAATTGATTCACAATAAGTAAATAAAATAAAAATAAAACATAGTAGGAAGAAACATGAGTTTATACACTAGCAAAACCATGCAATAGCTTTAGGAACGCAGAAACTGAAAGCTTTATCTCCTGGTGTACTCCATACGAGACTTCCAGGGGTCTGGCTGTATTTTATTTCAGTTGTTCTTTGTCAGTCTCAGAAATACTAACAAGCATTTGACATAAAATGATATAAAATGACATAAACTGTCATTTTTATACCTACACTGATACACCACAGATCTCAATCACTAAGAATTACTTAAGCTCCAAGGAACTTTTCTCCAGGCTGTGCTATAAGAAACTACACTTCTGTGGACTTTTGTACCCCACCCTGCTCTTGACATACAAGTTTTGCTATGGAACCATCTTTCCTGGGACTTCAGTGTGGTCAGGTGTTATGTTTCCATTTGAATACATACCTTGGAGAAGAATCTTTTAACTATCCACTAAACCTAACAGTAAGTGTGACTGCAGACTTGAAGCAGTAAATTACAAAGCTGCAGTGGTCAAAAGCATGTGGGAGCCAAGAAGAAACATTCTGAAATCCAGGAGGGGTTGGCACCCTCTGTGTTTGGGCAGGGAGTGCTAAATCACATGCAATGTAAGTCCAAGCACTGCTCCACCCAGGAAGCAAATCTATGGTGTTTGGCACCCATCTGGCATACGCTGGTAGCTCAAGACAAGGCTGTTGATTCCTGGATTTCAACTCAGCCCTGCCTTACTTCAGCATTACCTCTTTTCTTCTGGAGAAGTGACACAAATAAATTCTCATCTGGATGCCAGTACAATAAGTAACAGACAATTCAGCTCCTAAGATGGAAAAAGACAAAGCTTCAAGGAATTCAGAGGTATGCATCTATCATGAGGAAGCCATCTGCAATGAACAAAAGCCTAATCAGCCCTAAAAATCTAATAAATCAAGATAAACCTACATGTGGAGTTATTCTGGAAGAGATGACAAACTTCAGTCTATATTAACCTGAGTTCACTTTTATGAAGAGGCAAGACCTATGCCAGGTATTATTGAACATCATCTACTATCTACTGGTGCATCATCCATTCCCTTCCTCCCCTGCCAACACAAACTCTACTTCAGTCCATCTCTGAACATGCCACAGCATGCTGCTACACCACCAAAGATGAGTTCTTGAAAGAGCTGTATTTTGAATGCAGAGATTCTCCAGAGGCATGGAGCACTGAAGACACACATGGCTGTAGACAACAGTAGAGTGAGCAGCTCCTGCTTTAGGGTCATAGCTCCTGCAAGTACACATGTACAGCATCTTTGGCAAACTTTCAAACATACATGATAAAAAAAAAATCGTGTCTAAACTTTCAGGGTGATTTACTGTAGGGCAGGCTAAAACTCAACAACTTCAAGTAACAATTACCACCTCTTATCTTCAAAGTAAAAATGAAAGAGGGAAAAAAAAATTAAAGAGCTGTAATAAACCATTAACTTCAGAATGCATGTAGGGTCTTTCTGGGGTATGAACTTCTCTGGAATGTTTCTCCCCTTATCTCTTGGGAAATGGCACTGCAGAGGACTTTAAATGGAACTGCCAAGTTTCAGAGGCTATTTTGTCCTAACAGACCAGTTGGACTGGACCATGCATGAAAAAAAGGGACTCACAACCTCACGGCAGGGCATGGCTCCACAGGGAGCTGGGAAATTTGTCTCAAACAAAATTCACTTGCAGATTGTCATTATCTGGTCACCTCCAATGATTCAGGGGCTCCCTGCACTGCCTAACAATCAATCAATTACCCTGATTGAACAGCCCTAGAACACAAGTTTTAAAAATGTAACTACCCATGACCCAAATTTCCTGCTGGTTATGTTGGCCTCAAGTTAGCCCCATTTGTCTATCATCCAGGGAGCCAATAAAAATAATAAAACCAGGTCAATTCTGAGCTTTCTAAAGGCTGTATAAAAACATTAATGCTGCTTAATGCAGAGCCAGCTAAAAGGCCCAAGCTCGAACACTCTGCTGGGTTGCATTGTTTGGACATTTTAATGCTCTAATCATATATTCTCCAGAATTCAGGGCGAGTTTGTGACAGACTTTTGTTGTTTTCCTTCTCTTTCCTCCACGCTCCTTAGTTATTTATTTTTAGAACTTAAGCAGTGTAATAATTTGATGTCCCTAAGGGTAAATAAAATTATGTCAATTTGCTGCTCATTGCAAAAGACCTGAATTTTGGCAGATGAGAACATAGTGAAGAAAGAACAAACATAATTTTGGGGGGGTTTTAGACACTGAACATGACATTGTGCTTCAAGATTTTATTTAAAATCTTATGTATAGGATCTACACGAGTTAGGAGGAAGTATAATAAACCATGAAAAAATGTTTCGCAATTCTGTGAGAGGCATTTTCAGTATTAAAAAAGCCTGTAAGAATTGAAAGCCATATGTATCATCAGACTTATTTTACAGAAAACAGAGTGAGTTTGGGAGGAAGAGGAGGGTCAGAGTTCACTTCAATTAAAACGTGTCCCTGAGAAAACTTAGAAGGGAACTGAGCACTCTAATCCCTGTGCTTCCAGCCCAGTGTCCTCAATTCGTCACTAAAAATATTAAGGCAAAAATCAACCAAGTGGAATTTATTTTCTTTTAAAATCCAGGAAAAATGAGAAAACAAATCTTGAGAGACTACTTCACTATGTAAATATTCTAGTGTCTTTCTGTTTAGGAAGCAAAACATGTTTAATTCCTTCAGAGGTCTCTTGAGTTAAACATGTTAACATGAGTTAAACAGAATGGGGACCATGCAGCTTTATACAAGTGAAGAATTTTATCGGGGAAAACCAAAACTAAAAAACAACCCCAAAACCCAGTTTCAGGTAAAACCAGCAGTAGAATCAGTGGGAACTCACAAGACCTTGGGTAATTTGCTGCCCCATGCTCCTGGACTGGCCTATTTAATAACAGCTCCTTTTATTGATAAAAAGTGGGAAAAGAGATGTGGAATAAGAAGCTTCCAATGTTGCCCTATTTGGTTTTTCATGTTTTACCTGGGTTTGACTTTTTGTGGCATGTGGCTTTGCCACACTGCATATTATCTTCTCCACTGTCCAGACAGAGGCAAGAACATTCTAACTACTAAAAGTGACAATGGCACCAAAGGAGGACCTCATGGGTATGTGAAACTGGCTCAGCTCCTTTGATGGTAATAGATCTGTGCAGCAATAGTCTTTTTAGTGAAAACAACAGATGCTGCCAAGCTAAGGAGGAGTCCTTGCTGCCTGCAGTGCTCAGCTGCCCATAAATCAAATGCTGCAGTTCTGCTACTTGCTGTTTTACACCATTTGGCCATCTGAGATTTGGGGTTGATTGCACATAATTTCCATATGGGTGGGAAGATGTCTGTACTCCCTGCAAAACAATTATTTCATGTATTTAGTTTTTATTAAATGGCCTATGGGTGACTAGTGATTTGACACAATAAATCAGTTACATATGATCTTACTACTCAAATTATGATTCACCATATGAAGCTCTAGAAATCATTATAATTATTGACTTAGGCAGGCTTTGATAAAAATGTACCTCTGCTTTGTCTCCTCTTTACACATTTCTAGGGTATGATTCAAGAATAAGCAACCCAGAACAAAATACAGAAAAAAAAAAGTTCTTCAAAGTACCACACTCTCACCCTTAGGAAACACTTCAATCCATATATGTCAAAATATAGAGTATACAGTTATTCAGACAGGTGATTTTAGATAACCAAAGTGTACCAATTATGTATTTCCTTTTGCAAGAAGTTTTAGTCTCAAACTTTCCAGCTGGGAAGGGGCTGACAAAGTTTCTCCTTGCAGGGGGAATGAGCAAACTTTGGCCTTAGGGGAAAGCAGACAAAGCATTGAGTAAACTCACAGCATAGTGAGAGTGGAGGTGTAAGATGCTGGCAGTAAATGGCTGCTTCCAGTTTAAAAAAAAGGGTAAGCCATTAAAGATCAAGAGAGACATCAATTGCCTTTTGTTGGGGACCAAAACAGCTTTATGGCTTGCCCCTGCCAATACCAAGAGACTGCATTTTCCCCTCTTTAATGGCGGGGTCTGTCTATTCACCTGATAAACGATACAGAAACCCACCAAGAACATGCATATAAATAAAACAGTGGAGAACTAAACTGCTAGTGAGAGACACGGGAAACAGTAAAAGAATCTAGGACTTGTCTCCTCTGTCAATACTTTTAATGATTCTTCTGTTTTAATGAAATATCCCTACAGAGCCAAATCAATCTCCTGTCCTCTTGTCTGCATTTATCACCCACTCTGAACATTGCCCAAGGAACTACATTCTCAAAACTGTGGAGACAATTTTCAGGCTTTCCTTGTAGAGAGACAGAATCTTAAACTTTTACTGTAAACAAATAAAAGAAAAAGAGTAAGCTTTCCAGAAGCTATTTTTAACATGGCTCAGGCTGTCAAAGATACAGATTCACATTCATCCTGTGCTCTGCCAATCAGATTTCATTCTCGCCTTCCACTCACCACAGCAGCCTCTTCCTTCTGCACCTGCCGGAGCCTTTCTGTGACTGGGCACTAACACAAATCATTTTAACCATACTAGTTCTCTGCTTGGATTTACTGCTTGGCCACAGAAACATTTACACTAGTTGTGAAGGACAAAGACTGGACTGCCTCCTTATGCAACAGTGCTGGCTTGAAGCTCAGATTAACTAGAGTTTAAGGTTGCCAAGAGATAAAAGAAAATTACAGAAATAATTGCCTGCTCATTGGATGACTTCTTCAATACACTGTCATATGGCCAGATGCTTAATTGGTGTTTACCAGTCAACACAACAGACATCAACAGTCCTTTTATATACCTGATGAGTACCTACCAGGATATTAGCAGTTACTACAGAACACAGTGACAAGTCAAAGGCAAGAAAAAATTACTGACAACATAAAACTTTTTAGAAGCACAACATTTGTAAACTCTTCTGGTCAGAGATAATTTTTTTAATGTGTCTTGCATAATTCCAAAAACATAGCACTGAAACTTAACAGCTAATATGTGATAACAACTCAAGTATTTAAAACAAGCTCTTCAAGCCCTATCATTTCTAAAACCAAAACAAAAGCAAATCCCAGGACAGCTCTTTCTGCCAATAACTCCCTAGCCTATGATCATGACCTAAGCAATTGGATTCCATCTAGATCCCACAGCCAAAGAAGTATATTCCAGTATTTTTCATTAACTAATATCCTTAGGACATAAAAGAAACTGTATTTTGAACAACATATTTAAGATTTCTTCTTAACACGTTTCTCCTGTCTTCATTGAGCACACAGTGCTTGACAACAATTTCCTAGTTTTAATCATCTTACAACTTCTTCAGTTATTTTTTTTTCTTCTGCTACAGCAAGCAGATTCTGTCACTATGTCAGTACTACAAGACTTACAGATAAATTTTGAGAAAGTTCAAGTGCCCATTGATATCTCATCTTCCACAGCACCAAAATCACCTCACAGAAGTGAGTTATGCCATTGGGCAATGTATCATTACATCATATAGTCCAGTTTTTCCCTCTCTCTTTGGAGATTATCTACACATACAGCTGTGTTAAGACATTTTAATGGGTTTGTGGGGGCTCAGGAGCAACAGTGTACTGAAAAAAGGATATTTAATAAGTCTGGATTTTATTAGACAAAGCTCTGCAAGGATAAGGAGAATTTTACTTAAATCACCTCATGCCTGACATAAGAGACTCATCAGCAGGTTAAAAAGAGAATACTTCCAACCTACTCAGTCAAAGCTTTTAGCTGTGATAGCTTCTACAGACAAGCTCAGTAAAAACATTAATCAGCACAGCAAAAACAGTGCCAGAAGAATGAAAAAGGAATACAGGCACGGTCAAGATAAAACCTGCATCAGAAAAAGTTCTTGGTGCCGTCAGGATTTTTTGTGTGTGGTTTTTGAGGATGTTTGTTTCTGTAACTCTTGAAATATTGAGAAAATTGCCAGAAGATGGGAGGGATTAAAAACTGAGAAAAAGGCACAGGGATAACAGAAGATCCTATGAGGTTAAAGCTCATATCAACTTTGAGGGAAACAATGGGAAAACATTCAATCACTACAAAGCAAGGGATGAGAATCTAGAGGGGGAGAAAACAAATAAAAGGGGTATAAATCAAGAAAAATATAGTATAACCAATTTGGTCACACTGCATAATGCAGATCATGTCTGCAGAAGGAGAGGATTCTGTCCCAGGAGATGATTACTGAAAAAGATTTGGGAGATGCTCAGGACAAAGAAAAGGATTGAATTCCTGCTTAGATGACTAGCTATAATCATTCAGGTTAGAAAAACAGATGACCCAGTAGAGAGAAAAGGTCTAAAAAAATCACGAGTGGACAAGATAAGGGAGGTAGGGAATGATTGCTCACTCTGTCTCACCACAACAACAAAGAGGCAATACACAAAGTTGGTAAGGAGCCAGTTTGAAGAGCAAATTAAATGGAGGTATTTCCTCATGCAATTTTCTCAGATGTGGAACTTCTTGCCAAAATGTTGTGCTGCTAAATTCTTCCTTGGGCTTGCAAAGATGATGGGAAAACTCACAGGGGACAAAATTCCATCAAATATTAGTAAATACACAGAAACCACAACTGTTACAGAACTCAAAATGGTTGGAACAGAGAGAATATCATATAACCTTGTCCTCCTATCTTAGTCTTCGGCAGGCAGCTGCTTTTGAGCAGAAGTGAACTTTTTTTTGTTAGAGAAAGCAAACTAGCTCAGCTGCATTTTTGATCCAATCCATAATAAACATACTTACCTCAAGGCCATGGCAGAAGGACCAATATAACTGTAAAATACAGTATCCATGGGAAAGAAGTAGGAAAGCAGGTTTGCTACAGTATGTGACACTGTCAGGATTAATTGTGCCCAGTCCTAGAGTCCTCATTTCTAAGAGGATGTAAAAAACTAGAGATAACATTGAAAGGCGTCACAGAACAATTGAAAGGGTAAATTTCTTCATAGTGGGAAACAGGTCCTTATCAAAAGGAAGAATAACAGTTTATGCATGTCTCTTTGGAGAGCAGAAAATTTCAGAGTACAAGACAGCTCTTGAATCTAGTCAAGAAAGGCACAGGAGGAACACGGGAAGTTGTAACTATGATTTTTCCAGTTCTTAAGCTGGTGGAGATGCTCTCACTGGTGTGCACATTTCACAAAGACTTTTGAGGGTGAAAGGGCAGAAAACTGCTGAAAAGAAGCAGAAAGCACAGACTCAGTGGTTTCATGCAGTAGAACACTGTGCACTAAATGCATCTGCTGAATAAAACTATAAACTGTTTAGCACAGTTCTTGATTGCAGAGAAAGAAGTGAACTCTGAGGGAAAAATATTTCAGAAATAGCAGAAAGGATGAAGGAAATACATGCTGTGAAGACTGTAAGCAGTGAGTCATAAAAGTCAGAACAAGTCTGTCTTGAGCTTTCCTTAACATTTTTGCCTTTTCTATCATCCCTTTTCACTCAAACCTTCATTTTATGCATAGTCCTTTACTCCTATGTCAGTCTAACATCAGATGTTCCAGAAACTCCTCAGGGCTGCAGGAAAACCTCCAAACTTTTCATGAATGGTACCATGGTGAACACCGGTACCAGAAAGGAAAAATGAGGGTTGGGGGCAGGGATAAAATGGCAAAACCAGTCCTATCAAGTGAAAAACAGGAGTTTGGGGCCTGCATGAATGTTTGAGTCCATTTGAACACATCTGTTTTCTAAGTGCTGTTGGCTTTTTGTGTTTAAGTGTGTTATTTTACCATCAGACTTTTAAAAATAAATATAGTGAACTTCTGTCCCAATAGACAACCAGAATATTGATCACATATTGTCACAAGCCATACACAAAAGCATCACACAAATCATGATTTCAACTAAGGCTTGGCCAAACATATACCTGATAGCTTTTAGTGATGCTTAGAGATCATACTATTACATAAAATATGTTGAATAATGGTACTGTCTTGACCAAAATATACCTCATTTTACACTATCCCCGAGATTCAACTTTCTGTTGGCTATTTCAATGGAAATGAATACAGATCTGAGCAAAGCAGCATTCTCTCTCTATCCCTTCTATTTTGCTCCTTTATTTTTTAAAAAAATAGCCAGGAGACTTGGTGAAAATCTACCACTAAAACCTACCAAAAATTGTTGGAATTTACCAAAGTACTAGTAACTGAAACTCCTATGTGTCAAGAAACTTGAAAGACACTTAAAACATCAACTTGCATGAGATAGTTGTATGACACTAGTTGCCAGATCACGTTGTTATATGAATTTAAACAGTAGCTAATTTGAAAATGTTTTGCACCGTATTTGAAATATTTTAGACCTTGGTATGCAGATGGACAAAGACATAATACATAAAAATACATGGACATGGGAGGTTTGCAGAGGAGATCCCACTGCTCTGTCCACAGCCCCAGCTGGAACCACAGGAAGGAGACACAATGGCAACAAGAGACACATGAAGGCAGATAATCAGTCCGCTGCAAAGCACCACGGCTGTTAATCAGTACAGTAAATGTTATCACAACAGAGTACTGACATTTCTAGCCCTTAAACAAGGCTCACTATGCTTCAAGCAGGATTCAGGCTTTCATGGTGATTAAAGGCAGATGTCACATGTATAAGTAAGTTTGTAACTTAAGAATGCCTGGTTCATTTTTGCGTGTGGAAGGAATCTTTCATTCACAGGACATCTTCATTGGAGGATGCTCACTGTGGCATGCCTTGCACAAGGAAGAACATTTTTTTCCCCTCTTCAGGTTGAGGAGAATAAAAGAAAGTTGTTATTATAGAATCATATCTCATTCCATCCTATGAAATTTATCAGGTTAAAACCTTAATTTTCCTGTCCAGTTTTTTAGTACCACGAAAAACTAATCAGGTTACCATCTTTCAGAGAGCAGCAGAGGGCAGAACAGAGATACTTCAAAGAAAAGGACATTTTTTTCCCTATAAACGTGTGAATTGCAACAACAACTATTCAGCATGTATCTAATATTAAACATCAAGTGCAATACAGGCATAGACAATATGACAATTATGATGAAACACTATTGAAATACCACTCTTAATCTTCTCATCCCATCTTGGAAATGCCTTCCCGCTCTAGAAGATAACAGTTTTCTTTTCAAGCACAATTTAACTCAACTGCCTACAAGCTGTTTCTTCAGATCCATAACTGAGCAGGAACATTCTGTGCTGGTATTCACCTGCAGTGGTGACCAGACTGCACAGCCAGGGCTGGGCACGCCTGTGAGTGGGTATGTGAATTTTTAGGATGCTCGTTATTAGAGAGTACATGCAACATCTGCTTGTCAGTCATGATGTTCTTTGGCTCTTGGCCCATGTGTCCTTCCTTTGGTTGGCATGAGGCAAGTCCTCCCCTCTTTTGGTTCCTTTCAGCATTCCCATCATCCCTGCAAGGAGCCAGGCCAGCTGGGTGGCACTAGCAGTGGTTTTGCTGCTGGCTCCGTGCTCTGGGTGGAAAAGACGTCAGTCTGCTTTTCCACCGCCAGCTGCAAGGGCCGTTTGAGGGCATCCTGGCTGCCAGGGATTGCTCCTGCCACACCTCCTCCCCGTCCGTTTGTCCAGCATGAGGTACAACGAGAAAAACAATCCCACTTTTTGTCCCCCTGGGATTTCCCTCCGGCTCAGCCAAATGCCTGAGTCAGCATAGCTATCCCTCATGATATTCCGTTTGTGCAGAGGGAGATGACTGGAGCACAGGACATCTGGTCCCAATATCTAAAAACACTTAAATCATGCATGTCATTCCAAACATTTAAGGACTTCAGAAGTTTTCAGTTATTTTCATATATATTTCCTAGTTGCTTCATGCAGAAAGCATTTCTTATGTTCCAAGTTTCACGCTAAAGATGTGGGCAAATGTATATTCCACCTCAGTTTAACAGAGGAAAAAAAAACCCAACCCCAACCCTGCTTTAAAGATAAAGCCAGATCTGGCTTAAGCTATTTCTATGTTAACTACTTTCTAAAAAATTATTTCAGGAGGGTATCAACATGTCCTGAAATACAAAACAATTCAGATTACAGTAACAGGCAAAAAAAGGTGGTTATTATATGCAATGTAAAAAAACCCTGAAACCTATCCAACAAACAAAGAAAAACCCCACAAATTCAGCTGTACATGCTAGAAGGTGAGGTTCCAAGATGCTTTCCAGTTAGTTACCCATTGTGCTTTTTGGTAGCAGAGAAAAGAGTCCTGGCCCAGTGGTCACCACTAGATTGATCCTCTGGACACCAGTGCTCAGTTCCAAGTCCAAATGTGAGCTTCTCGCTTTTCTATACCTGTAAGCAATGGCAGATTCTCATGCTACTGAATTTTAACTGAGTGCTCTGATGCTGAGTCCTGGGTATGAGAAATAACCTTCAGTGTAGCTAGGAATTCCCTTTACAGCCCCCACCTATGCTGAGAGTCATGGTACCCCGATGCCACTGCAACACTTGATCCCGCTGTAACCCTTTTAGTGTGAGCATCAGTAGCCATCAAGCTGGCACAAGAGAGCTCACTATCCACTGGCTTCCTTTTTCAAAAGCCAGTGTGGGTATGTCCATGTATTTCACAGTCTCTCTTGCACAGCTCTTACAAGAGAGAAATATAGCATTTTTATATAATTTCTTTCCTTCTTATCTGGCTCCCCACAGTTCAGGAAGGGAGTGCTTCCAACCTTTACTACTGTAGCATACTCATACTGCTATAACTGCAGAAAAGTCTGAGTTTCTTCTTAAAGAACTACTAGAAAATTCTTAACCCACCCCAGAGCACAGAAAGCTTCCACTTTTCTAACAAGCCATCTGTCAGTATGCTCTCAGGACATGACAATCAGGCTTTTGGGTCATAAGTGATATTCCGTATGGAGACACCATTGCAGCAAAACAAAGGAGGTGTGAGACACCCTAGTCTGATGATAGAATCCAGAGGACCTTACTTACACATTATAATGCACAAAACACTTTAAATCATTTATCTGAGTCTTGGATCATATTTTGGAAGGCAGACTAGTATTACAAAGCTCTTTTAGACACTGTTTATTAACATCAAAATGAATTATGAAAAGCACTTTCTGTTAAATCCAGGATCTGAACAACTCTTATAATGTACCCTAACTATAGTAAAATGGTATTGCAAAAAGCTAGAAATAACTGTGTTATTACTAAAAATAAAAATTTATTTTTTACTGCACTAATGTATATTTACTCCTTCTAAAAATAACCTTTCAAAACAACATCATCACAGTTAAGATACCTAGAAATGTTACAATGTGAGTAGCACTCCAGTTGTCACCTGGGACCCTCACATCCCAGACTACTTCTAGTTTTCCTGGAGCAAACCTTTTTATCTTCCCAGCAGACAGTGCTGCAGGCCCTAGCAAAGATCACATACCCCACAAAACTTCTCTGCTACTGTTTAAGAACAGCAGCATGAGAAGGAGGTGGGTGGAGATAAATCTAGACACAGTTGTTTCCCTTTAAAATTTCTCTTTTTTTCTTTTTTTTTTATTACCACTACAAAAAAAAATAAACTAGTCTCAGGAAAATCTTTTCTCCAGCCTCCAAATAATTTCCCTCTGCCACCTCAGACACCGCCACTTCTGTCAGACCCTAGCAAACTACTGGTTGGTGGTCTCGCTGTTCAACCCTGAGTCGTATTTTAATTAGTAAGAGCACTGAGAAAAGATCAGTGTAGAGATATTGGCGAATCTTCAAACAAGAGTACACGCTGTCCATTTTATTCACAATGAAAAAGCTCTTAAAGAGATTTTGATAAAGATTTGCCTCCTGCTTGCAGCCCACGTTTGTAATGTTTATATAAGTGAGGGATATAAATCATTTTCAAATGAACCCCACGGTTTTTAAACCAGCCTCGTTATAAACTGCCTGTTTCCGTTTTGCCTGCCTAAGCAAGCAATGCAGAGCCTGCTTGGGATAGACTGGAACTAATTTAATGTGCTCCAGGTTTAATCCCCATCCTCCGGCTTTTACTGGCAGATTTTACACAGAGGACTACTGCTGACTTTAACAATGATTCATGTGATAACTGGGTTTTGAGTTGTTTTTCCACATCAGAAAACATGCAAGAGAAGTGCCACCACAGTCATTTTAATAAAGCGTGGCCGAGACGGGGCCGGGTTAAAAGAAATAAGAATAATTAAACTTTGACACAAGAGCTGTTTCTCTGTGTTCGAACCTAAAAGGTGAATTTCTAGCTCGCTTTATGAAGAAGAGCAAAGAGAAGCGCACAGGCTTCTCAGCTGGTGTGGAAGGAGGCCGGAGCGCGGTGCCGCACCTCAACACGGCGGAGCGCGGACCTGGATGTGTCAGGAGGAAGGCGGAACAGCGGGACAGACCCCATCGCTCGGCTCCCTTCGCTCGACTTCCACTGCCCGGCTCTCACTGCCCGGTTCCCATCGCTCGACTTCCACTGCCCGGCTCTCACTGCCCGGTTCCCGCCGCTCTGCTCCCACGGCTCGGTTTCCATTGCCCGGCTCCCACCGCTCGGCTCCCGGCCGGAGCCGCTGCCTGCAGGTGGCGCTGTTGGAGCGCCGCGGGCGCGGAGCCGCCGCCTGGAAAACTGATCCAGGCTGAACTCGACCAGAGCTCTGCAGCGATTACCCAGTATCAGGAAAATACTGCTACGTGTTCCTGCTGCGGACATGCCGCTTCCATCTCTTCTTCTTTTTTTTTTTCTTTTTTTTTTTTTTTAAATTTATTTTAAACTCGAACGTTTAAAAACGTTCACTAACACGGCGCACTGAAAAACAGACAATAATTACAGATGTAATAACTGTTTATTTTTGCAGAAGGTGACTGCATGACTGATGCAGAGACCACATAGATGCCATTTTGCAATCATCTTCTCGTGTATCGAATTCCCTGCTCATTTACATAAACCAGATGTTTCCCCGACAAACGGAATTCCTTGAAGGAAAAACAGAAGTTGCTATACTTCATGTCCAAAATGAAAGATGATGTGAATGTTCCATTAGCCACTAAAGGCGAATATATACGTTAAGTGCAATGGTTTCCTTTTATTTTTGTGAGGGCTTAGATGATCCTCGGCAGAAGCGTAAGAAAAGAAAAATGAAGCTACTTAAATTTACCCACTGGTCTCAATAGTTACCACTCCCTTTGGGAGTGAAATGTCTTTGCCAGATCTTGACACTCAAACCAGCCCACAGAGTGGACCAATACTCTGAAACAAGTAATCAGAATCCCTCATTCCTGCAGGAGAGTTGGCACCTGGAATCTTTCTTTCTGGTACCAGATTCCCAGAGGATCATTGAAGAATAAGAATGATTGTTTTACTAGTTTAGTGATAATTGAAAACTTGCAACCTTTTAGTATGAGTGGGTAAAGTGAAGGACCTGAAAAATATATATTTGCTGTTACTGAAAGAAAAAAATGGTTATCAGGAAAAAATTCTGAAATCTCTCAGTTACTCCTAATTCTTACTGCTTCTATCAAAAAACAGCTTGCTAAAGTTCTAGATTACTACAGGAACAACAATGTTTTACATTTAAACTGAAGGACTGAATCCATGGAAGATGCCTGAATGTTATACTGGTTATTCACCTAATGTTCCAGAACATACCCTTATCATTCCAATACACTGATCTACCAACTTTTGGTGTGAAGCTATTAAAATCCTGGTAAGAAGGGGAAATCCTCAGGCAACAGAAAATTTGCAATAAAAGCAAAACATTCAGCCTGAGAATAACTAGTAGGTAACTGATCAAGAATCAAATGACCAATAATAACCCAAACATCAGGAAAAGAGCAAGGATGAGCTACAAAAGCCAGTATTTCATGCTGTTCTCTGCAAAGAGTGCTATGAAATGTAGAATATTTAGTGCCATGGCCATGAAATTCAGAACAGGCTCTGATGCTGCAAGTAGGAATGTAGAAACCACACAGCAAAGGCAACTTTGTTGATGACAATGGCAAAAAAATGGGTAAAATTTCTTGATTTGAAAAAATTCTGGGACTCAGATGTTCCAAATTCACTCTTTATTCTGAGATTGAGATTTCAATGGGCTTTGCAAGAGCTGACTCAGCTTTCAGCTGTAAGAAGTTCTCCTTGGAATCAGCACAACCATCTTTTCTCAGCTCCTCTTTTCAGTGCAGACTAGCAAACACTGAGCCAACTGCAAAATAACTGAGAATTGGACATAAGGAACCACTCCACCAGTTCTCAGCCTTGAATTAGGTCACATGTTCCACTAGCCACCTCTCTCATTTAAATATACCATGGATTTAGAAGACAAGATTATTAAATCACTGTATCAAACCACTCAAGTAACTATGTGGTAATTTCAGTAAAGCAAAATTGAAACAAAATGCTCCATAACATTGTTTTACAATTAACCTTTCCTACTAGTCCTTTCAGAAGACAAGGGCCCTAGTGCCTGGCAGTGATGCTTTCCTCTCCTGACAACAGCACAGCAGTGCCACAAAGCCCACAGATCTCACATCCAAACACTCCTACATTGGCCACTGAGACAGCCCTACTGACTACTGTTAAATCTTCTACATCCACAAAAGCTACTCTGGGTGTCTCAAAACCTTCTGTACTTATGTTCCCACTTTTCTGGCAAGAATGATTACATGAACGTGATCATGTACAAAAGGATAAACATCTATCCACAAACTGAGCCTCCTGCCAACACAGACAAGAAGCTGGCATGTATAACAAGGAAAAAAAAAGTTAAAATACTATTTTGGCTGCATCCCTCCAAGCTGCAATGAGCAGTCAGCTTTTGAAAGACATTCCTCCAAAATCACAAGTTCTCAACTTAAGAGTTCTCTCCACACAAAATAACGTGGCATCGTTATATGCTGGCAGAAATTTAACTCAGATTTTCCCCCAAAACTTATTATGCAAATAAATAAACAAACAGCATGACTGATCCACCATTTTAACACAACATAATCAGACCAATTCTAAGTCAGCATTTATGCCTTTTTTTTTTATTAAGGAGGAAAAACCAACCTCTCAGTGTATCTATCGAACAGATCACTCACATAGTTTGCTGCCAACACTCATCAGTAATACACACTAATCACATCAGAGGTTCACTTTACACATCTGATATCACAGGGGATGGCTGAATCCAAGCCCATGCTACATAATTAAATTCAATGTTTTCATCTTAGAGCAAAGACCAGACTGACAGCAGTGAAGCAAAAGCCCTTATCTACACAACCAATAAAGTAAGTATGCAAAAGCTCAGGAGGTTAGGGGGTAGCCCAAGCTCCTGTACTACTCAGTCTCTGCCAATTTGGCATCAATTAGACCCTAAGAATGAGAGTGACATTCTCAACTTACTTGGTATGTGTCATGAATAGCTAGGATGTAACAGTGGCTTTAAACCAATGGTCTAAAACCACAACATTTCCTTGCTTATTGCTTATCAAAATCAGTGTCAAACTGATTCTTCCAGTCACATCTGATGTTTTTCAAATAATCAGTAATGATCATTGCCTGACTGCAATATTAGTGATATACTGCTTTATCTTTTAAATAATATTGTAGTTTGTCAGCTTCAAAGCTGACTTCACAATGTGAGGACTTCATACTATTGGTGGAATTTTAGTATTATTTCTACCAGGTCTCAAACTTTCCAGAACTTAACTTTTATATTTAAAGCTATCCACTCATGAAGAACAAACAACTCTCTCCAGGGATATGGTATAGACACTTTTTCAAAAATCACAGTGCAAAACACAAACAGCTGTAAAAATTAAAATATCAAGTGAATTTTCCTGACACTACATAACTGTTCCCTAGAGTGTGTATTTTGTTCATAATAAACTGTAGATGTGTGAAGAACTCAAAAAGAAATTTAATCTATTTTTCTCAGGAAGTTTTTCCCCAACAGATTTTTGTCAGAATGTCTCTCCTGGTCTGTATAACATCCTTTGCTTCTCAGTCTTCTATGCCTGCTACATTATTCAGCTGCTAGATTGGTGAATTATGAGGTTATGAATAACATGATGTTCAGTATTTATATGAAGACTACACTTAAGATGATTTTTTAGAAGAAATGCAAAAGCAGCTTGCTTCTCAAGAAAAAACTAAAAGCACATGCTGAAACAGACACGGAAGGCTGACATTACCAACAGTGGGGAGCACTTGGAATTTCTTCAATGGGTGGGGAAAATTTGGGAAGGGCAGCAATTAGAAATGTTTTGGAAGAAGAAAACATTTTTTAGGGTGAAAGTTAATTTTTACTGTGCCAATCACAATTTAAGTTAAATTCAAGTTTATTTTTCCTCATTCAGTTTATGATCTCATCTAGTCATCAAGGATGATTGATGATGTTTCAGCATTTGGGCATTTGCCAATTGCAAGTAAAAGGGAATTATTTATTTTTCTTTGGCACTACGCTGCTGCCATTAACTGTATCCCACCCCTTTTGTTTACAGCCTGTCACTGAAGCCACAGCTTTATTTTAATGTGGTATAAGCTCTTGTCTGGGGTTGATAGTGTAAGTGATCTAGCAGACATCTTGCACAAAGAGCATCATTTTGCACAGAAAGTACACAACCTTTCCTTCTGAAATTACCCCTGCCACTGCTCCAGACAGGATTGTCTTCTCCCATTTAAATGTGGACTTCAAAGCCATAAGTGAGCAATGGATGCTGTCATTTTCCTTGTGGTAAAACTACATTTATTTAATCCCTTTAAAAACAAACAAACAAGAAAATTACTTTGACCTTTGCCTTGGCGCAAGGATTCTGATTTGAAATGTGTATTACATGTCTAACGCCCTGTAACTGTGTCCAGCTGAACTGGGTCAGATTTATGTGCAATTAGGAAAAAAGGAAACCAAAACAATTTCGTTTTCATGTTTGTTAAAATCAAAACATCTTGTAGTAGCATTAAGTTTTAACTGAAATACACAGAATAATGGAAAAAAGAAAATAACTGGAGAAGGAGTGATCTGATAAAAACGGCGTTAAATAAATAGTATGGACTTTCTCACTTGCATTTTTTCTCTGGATTAAACTAGTCAAAAATGTATGTTTGAATGTCCCTGCTTTGGCTGTTCATAAGCCACAGGGAGGTTTTTTTGCATGAACTCTTCAACCTGAGAGTTTTAGCAGAAAAGCTTCTTTACAAGGCTTAATTAAAAGCAGGTTTAAGTCGGGGCCCTCACTCAGTCTGGGTTTTATTTTGGCCTTCGCTCTGTGTCAGAAGTCAAGTCCCAAAAGAGAAATGAAGTTCATTATTGAGTCAAGAGAATATTTTCTCCTTCATTCTAAGCCCAACTAAACATGTTTCAGGTTTGAGTTTGGGTTTAGGTATCTCCAAATGAGATTTTATACAATATGCACCTAAGGGTGAAACGTAAGAAGATGCTAATCGTGATGTCTAACTTTGCCCTACATAATAAATAATGTGTGAAAAGTGCACTGCCATCTTCTTTGCATGCAACTGGTTTGGTACAGGGAAGTGTATATCCTAACCAGATGGTGCTCACAATGAGTGTACCTCCCACCATCAGACGTTCACGATAAATGCAACGTCATTGTCATGGAGCGTGGTTAACAGTCATGCAGTCACACTGTAAAATGCACTGAGCTATGTACCAAACCAGAGCAGCACTGGCAGATCCCCCAGAAAACACTCATCGTTTTCCAGAATGTTTTAAGTAGTAGTTTCTTGGGAGACTTTTGACATTGAATTCTATGCTAGTGGTGTTTAAAGCGTGCTCTTCTCAAAAGCAAGATTATATTTTAGCATGAATAACCATAAGAAAGTTCATTCCTATCAGTCATTCTAGTCTAGTGCAAGGAACAAGGACCAATAGTTAATCACTTCAGTTAACAGGAAATGTATTATGTTATCATTGGTGGTTTTGTAAGTGGACAGTAGGCACAGCTTAGTGTGTCCTGTTTGCAACCAATAGCAGAAGCAGATGCAAGACTGTGATATTTGTCATAAGCATTTCTAAGAACAAAAACATGGCGATGTTTTTCAAAAGGCCTTTCAATGTTCACCAGATGTGGAGCACATGTGACCCTTGAATGTGAGAGAATAATGTGACAATAAAGTTGAATCAATACAACATGTGCCAGTAATCACACCAAGATGACATGCAAATGTTTTAAAAACAAAAATATGTAAATTATTTTTAATTCTTCAGGACCGAAAAACCAGGCACCTGGTCATCCATGAGTTGCTGTTTTCATCATCATTTGAAAGCCTGTCTGCTTGAAATATGTTTCTCCCTGTGTGAGACAGCATCTAGCTTTTGTATTTTTACATAAAGAAATTCCATCCCTGTGCCATTACTTACTGAAAACAATTAAAACTCTGCCTCTACGTATTTTATGAAAATAAAACTCCTATGAACAACACATGCAGGAAAAGAACAAGAAAACTAGTGCCAGGCAGGAGTGCTTTAGTGATGTCTTAAAACTGTCTCCTCTTTTGATTTACAGGAGGGAAACATAATGAGAAGAGGCACACCACTCCATGCTTATCTTTACTCCTCCAAGCCTACCCACCAGATACTAAAGAAAGAATTCATTTTCTGCTAGTGATCACTTCTGAAGGAGATCTTGCTCAGGCTATGGATAAAACACATATGCACATAGCGATAGGCTAGGAAACAATTAATTTCACAGAGGCAACAAAACCATTTGCAGATGCTGATGTTTGAAGTTCAAACCGATAGTCATGGGTGAATTCATACAGAGAAAAGATTTCATTCCATGTAGCTCAAAAACTGGATGAAATCAGAACCTGAAGCAAAACATTGGATTTTTGCAAGCTGTTAACAGACTTCCCAGCTCTTATGTCCCCTGAAACACATGGTGGCTTCTCAATCTATAGATTTGTTGCCAATGCTTGCAGTCAGACCCCTACGAATTAAATGTGGGCACAGATGTCTTTAGTATATTCAACCTCTTCTCTGCAGTGAACAAACAGATGAAACTAAACCAGCAGGTAGACAAAGCCAAACTTGGCCAGTGAGTGACACTCCCTTGAAGCAGCTCCACTGTATGTCCTTGTGCATCTGCTGTCACCTCTGTAGATGCAATGAGAAGATGTTGTGAACCATTTCTCTCCTACAGTAGGTAGCTTCTCAGACAACATTTTCTTCCAGGGGACAGAAAAAGCACAAATTTCCAACAACTGTGGCAAAAGCCAAGGTCTCACCAAGAGAAGCTTGTAGGAACAGTAGGTGAGAGGACAGAGAAGGTACTAATTGAGTTGGTCTCCAGAACTACTGTGGAATTCAGAATACTTGAATGTTGTGAACTGACTCCTTGAGCACTGAGTATTTTTTGTGGAATTTCAGAAACTAAATAATCTGGTCAGAAAACACACCCACATTCTGGGGAAAAACCTACACAGAGGGAAGCAGGATAATAAAATTAAGTGAGAAATCTAAGAGAGCTTACAGGAACATATATTTTGTGATTTATTCCTATGTATCATATAGTTACAATGAGAAGAATTATGCCCAGCTGAGGCTACTGTCCATTAGAGATAATGAACTTTAAGTAGTGGTACATGATACCAAGAACTTTAGCTTTTTATATATTCTTTGTTTACAATGTAAGCAGAGACTTGCAGAGTTTTTTCATAACTATATCTGTTAAAAGAGATATAAGAATGAATGATTTTTAAAAAGACACTTTCAAAACCAAACAGAACTTTAAAAAAATCATGCCAATGAGAGCCTGATCACCAGGGACACCAAAACCGTAATTAAAATATATGTTAATAAAAAGGTAGTTGAGGATCCATGGCAGGGAATCCTCAGGGATTCTTTCTGTTAACCACACTCTGATACTGTTACTGGAAAACAATATTCTGAGCAGATACATTTAATATCTCCAGCTACTGTAGTTACAGATATCTTAATACAGTATCTACATCTTCCCAAATTCAACTGCCCTATCCCTTTTTCTGTGTTGCAGAAGAATACTGGGTTAAGAAATTCAGATAAAGCCAGAGACATTTTTTAAAAATGGAAAGAAAATGCTCCTTATTTTTAAGCAGAGCAGACCATTTCTGCTCCATTCAGAAAAGAGAACAGTACTATGCAAGGCTAAGTCAGATGCAACTATGAAGCACACCTGAATCCTTTGCTGCCTATGGCTTAGCAGCTATTTCATTTTCCCTAGACTTGAAGATGGGTAGGGAAGAAATACTAGAAGAAAAACTGATGGATAGAATTAAGTCATGTTTGGAGAGTTTCTCATCTCTGGCACATTCCCTTTTCCTCTTCCAAATGCCCTCGTTAAAAAGAATTTGAAACTTCTCCCTTCCCCAGAGACTCAGACTATCATTTATTACTTACCCATTATCTACATTTTATTTTCCTGAAGGATAAACCTACATCAACCTGACAGTTGTGCTGAATGGCAATGGTTTATGGACCAAGTAATTTATTTATTGTAACTACAACCATATGTTTTAACCTGCTACAAAATTATGAAATACTTCCCATCAATAGTCAGTCCAAGCTAGATTTCTATAGAGAACTGCCTAATGTGAATGTACAGCATTTCTGTACTTCAAACAAACAGTGTGAGGACATACACAGCAGTTAACTGTATTCATGCCTTATTAGACACAGCTACACAAATGGGCTGTCGTATTTCATTAGAAAATAGTGTACAAGTTTTAAGTGTGTACAGTACCCTTCATTCCTGCAGGCAACATGACTACTTTAAATTACAGGAACACTCACAGAACCATATGCCATTTGTTTTAAAGGCATACAGAGGCAAACAATCTGGGATGAGGTGGTGCAGGGGGGACATCCAGAGGGAAATTTAAATTTTTCTCCTATGCCTACCACATTTTTATTTAACAAAGCATTCTTATTAAATACACAAAAATACACAGAGACTACAATGCTACAGAAGCTTCAGAATAACGAAATGTGGGTAATTTCTAGGTATGAAGCAAATATTTCCTTTTGCTTTTTGGGGGAAGGTGGGATACAAATGAGAATAAAGCAGTGTTTTTACAGCAGTGTGTCTTGTATCGGCCCTCACACTACTCTGTACCAAGCCTTGAACACCACAGTCAGCAGGCAGCTTTGAGCATAAACCCACTTTTGTCAAGTCTGTGGTATGCTGATGTTAATGTTCTTCTGCTCCAATATGGGGCCATGGAGTGAAATAGGGAGGCTTCTCAAGAGGCATCATTTTAGACTGAGGGAGTCCCTAGAGAAACTTCATGGCAATGTAAGGTAACTTAGCTGTAGAGATGTGCACTGGAGAAAATTTAAAGAAAGACAACTCCTAGAGGAAAATTTCTCTTTGTTTCCCAAAAAGACTCAGGAACGTGTGGGAAACACCTAGTAGGTTGAGTCATTTCTCTGTTACACATACCTGTGGGACAGCAGATGTAGTAGTAACCTCTTGGATTAAATTCTATTATTCTACACCTAAGAGGGAAGAGTTAGAACAACAACTCTGTTTTAAGTAGAGCTAACTGGTCAACTTCAAAAGGACACCTGACAGTAAGTAGTATACAGGCAGAACTCTGGCAAAGCAGATTTGATTTTAAACATTATTCTTCATTATCTGCTGCAGAGGTAAAATTCCACTAGTATTTTGCTGGCCAAATCAGCATGTTGCTTTCAATATGACTTGCTTTTCTAACAGACAGGGAGAGTTGAACCTGCCTTCTTTGCTGGAAATGAGCAAACAATATCAAGCAAGTCTATACATCTATAAACAATGATGTAATAATTCATAATGAACAAAACTACCATGGCTCCATAGCTGGACTGAGCCACAACCAGCTTGTTGTGTAGTAGTGTCTTTCTGTGTAGCTTCCTTTGGGGGTGGGCTTTTCATTGAAAACAACAGAGTTTTGTGAGTTCTCCAGCACACTGCCTCTTCACCACGTAAAAGACAAAATCATAAATCAGGAAAAGAAGTTAAATCCTAGACCACCCTGATCTCAGCTAGCCTGAAAGCTCAGAAAATTAACACCACCTTGCTTTCCATCAAATAAGCAAAATCAAATTTAAGAATATACTTGTTTTCCTACTGAAAGTAATGTGCACCTCTATGTCTATGCATGCTCCATGTGCTTAGAAACACCTGATCCAAGGAAGCATGGAGGGCCAGTTGAAAGTTAGTATAACTCATTAAGGTGGAGAGACAAAGGAAATGCAATATGGCAGCCTCACAGTAAAGTTTTCACTAGTTTTCAACTGTGTTGTTTCTCTGCTTTCTCCTTGCCAATCTGTTGGAAATAATTAAGTATATCCTTCAAAGGAAGGAAAATCAAAATGACAGACTGATATAATCACAGTCAAACCCACATACACAGTGCTGGCACTATCAAAATGGTTTGCAGATAAGAGCTTGGATAGGTGATTACTGCCTTTGAGCTAAGAAACATGATGATAAGCAGTTCCTATGAATAAAGTTCTCACTATACACTGTGCTTGTGGTGTTGGCTTCATTATTATTACAACAGTGTCTATTGAGCTGGAGGACACATGGATTATAAAAATAAGGCAATACTCATTTCCTTAATGATACAGTATAGTTAGGGACAGCAGAAAAAATCCAAAAGTAAAGACTGTCTGGCTCTAAAAAGGGGGCAATATCCAATTAGGATTATTAGCTAAGAAATCCTACACATCATCTCAAAAAAAAATCCCTGCCTTTCTAACCTAGCCTATGACAAGTTGAATGAACCATTTTGACTGAAAGCATTAAAAAAATTACACTGAACAAGTATTTTTATCAAATAACCATGAGTAGCATAATGAATGAAAAGGATACAAAATAAAATGCTAGAATACAAATGGAGCTGTCTACTTCCTCATCTCCATTCATGTGATTTTGCCTGCCAGTAACACACAATTAACATCAAATTAATGAGCTTATTAGCTGAGACTTAACACCACAAAAACACACTTGATCCAGCAAAACCTTGACAATTAACTTGTCCATCAGGAGGCTGATGAATGGGCATTGCTAATAGGATTTCTGTAGTAAAGAGGCAAAAAGATGAACTAAAGGAATCTGCAGTCTTGCACTGCTTACCTGTGACCACAGAAGCCACATCTAATAAGGCACTGCTTACAAGTCCATGCCTTCCAATATAAAAGATGCTGCTGTCAAAAGTGCTTGACTCCTCCACTTTGTTGGATCCAGAATAATGCATTTTTCTGTGGGTTAATAAGCCATGACATTTGTCCAGTCTATTGGAGAAAATTGCTATGTAGGAAAAGTGCTTTTTAAAACACATTTCATGTATGACTCAGCCTGTCCTGTGCAAATAAAACCAGAAAGAAGAAAATCAAATTTTTTTTGTGAGGGTGCTACCAATCTCCTTAAGAAGTGGACAATGGAAACCAGATCCTGCATCTAAAGGAGATCAGGTAGTAGGCAACACTTATCATTGGAGCATCCTGTAGAGCAAAGCAAAGACCTACTGGGAGCGCAAGCAACAGAAGCTTTGCCTCTTGGAGCACAGTCATCAGTGTAAGAGTAAATGATGACTGGTTCAGTACTGTTAATATTGTTAATATCCTCACAACTCCTCTATATATACTGGCAGGGATTGTGGGCATCTGCCTTTCGGCCCAGTTAATGTTAACTCTTAAAGAAAGTAAGGAGTCAATGTTACATTTTAGGGTGAAAAGTCACAGAGGAGAAACAAAGCATTGTGGCAGGCAGACCATAGCTGTGCACAGGGATTCCTGGGACTGCTGAAGGACTCTGGGTTTCACTGGTGCTGAGTGTCCATGTGACACTGAGAATCATGCTGCCCTTCTGCAGCGTGGGTTAAACGGGTATCGACCGCCATGTAATCACAGCGTGTATCTAAAACAACCTGGCAAGTAAAAGGCATTAATTATTTAAACTTCCAACAAAAAAAATGTGCATGTGTGTAGAAGGGGTGATGATAGTGGTTTTCTGCTTTGCCCCTGAAAAGCTGGCTCCTATTACAATCATTTATGCATTGGGATTCTTTCATTTTACAAGAAGTATTTTGGTTTTGTACATAGAACATTAATTTAACAATTTCAATAGACTTAATATGTTTAGCCTTTTCCCACAAGGCTTTAGAAGTTTTACAGATGGTGACATTTGTTCACTTAAGAAAACCATTTCTTCATTTAGTGCTCATTTTAGAGGCTCTAGGTGACCTGTGTCTGGATACAAAATATCAGCCCTTTCACATGGTGAGGGAGGGGGATCTTTGTGTCTTAAATGAAAGCCATAATGGCAATACTTGGCAATTTTCAGAACAAATGCAAACACATTTCTTTGACAAGAATACTGCAAAATATTCTTGATTCCCATGTGATATGGTAATCACACTTACAATATTTTAACCCCTTGTCAGCCGGAGTTAGAAAAACTTCAAATAGTTGTCTTTCAACAGATTAATAAACTGTCAATAAAGACAGCTTCTGTTAACTGTCAAAGCATTTATTTAATATTAAAACAATCCTTACCTTTATTTTGTACTTTCAAAATAGTCTGAGCAAGAGCATTCTACTTACAGGAAACTATTTTAACTAGAAGAATTCTATATATACATATAGAATAAAATAATTTACATGTGTATAAAATGTGTACACACATCTTTCTTTCCAAGCAAAAGTACTTGGAATGCCTTAATCCTGGCATGTCAGATCTGGGAAATGGTCCATAACCAAGCTCCCTAAGCCCATGGAATATGAATTGTAGCCAACAAGCTCCTTCTCTATGGAGTGTCACAGATGGTGCACAAAAGCCAAACACACTCAAAAGAACCCATCACTTCCTCAAACTTAGTTCACTGTTTTACCTGTATTGTCGTAGCACTAAGATGCCTCCAGCAGTTTAGGGGTCCACTTTAGAGAAAGGTTTAAAAAATACATAAATACATCTGAATTCCTATTAAAAACAAGGTATCATGAGCATAAGAGGCATTGAGCAAGCAAAAGGAATGAACTGAGACCATGTGAAACAAGTATCAAGATACTTCAAGGCTTGTACATACCAGTTTTCATGAAAGGCCATGAAATTTACCAGAAATTTTATGTAGAATAAATACTTAAGAAGTTAAAAATATTACATGTATAAGGGAAGAATCCAAATGGGTTTACATGTAATGGAGATGACTCCAGTGTAAACGCAGCAAGTCTAACAAACAGATGGCTAAATAAGAACTAACAGTAAATAATTTGGAAGCTTAAGTAATTGATCTATTACTATTTTCACTTCATCAACAAATTACATTTGATTGTTTAGTTGTGTAAGACAGAATGTGTATGAGTGTCCAAACTGCAATCTCATCCAGAAGATACCAAATTCCAGAGGATGACCTTTGCAATCACCATGGTATCATGCAAGACTCCCACCAAGACAATTCATTCCATATGTAGCTTTATGCTGAAAAGGGACTGAGCTAATTTCAAGACTTATCTTTTTAAATGGGCAGCTAACACTATGTGTTGTCTTTCCAAATACTGTTGCAGTATCTCTTCTAAAGAGATCAATTGATCAACATTGCAGGCCTCCAAAAAGATAATTTAGTGCACTGAGCTGAGCTATGTAATTATAAATTACACATAGAAAAAGCAATATAAATAATAACAACAAGGAATGTCACTGATCTTAATCTGTTCTATGCAGAAATGAAGGTCTCTCAACAGCTGACCTATGAATTATTCTTGCAGAGCAAGAGGAAGTACTCCAAAAACTTTTCTATTTTCTCACTTTTTTCTATCAAACTGCTTGCTTCAGCAGACCGAAGGCCATGCTTAAGCTCTTGGTTTATACCTGTTTAGAGTCAATAAATGTCACCTAGTAACTACTGCATGCTGTAGAAGAGCTGAGAGCTCTGCAAACTACACTGAGTTCTCGGCGGGGAAGATTTGTACGCTGCTTTAAGAGTTTCCAAATTTATTGGCAAAGCTTTCTGTGCAGGCTTGCATATGTGAGGCACGCCTAGCCTATTATGTGCAAATAAATAATAATGTCACCCTTTTAGGTTACAAGTAATGAGTTGTGTACCCTGCATTTGTAAAAATGGTACAGCATCACAGCACAGGATGGCATGGTTCCTAACACCCTAGCTATCAGACCTTGCTACTGAAGCATTAACTACAATATAAAATACTCAGCAGTATTGCAATTTTTCCACTTCTTTTTTTTTTTTGTGACTATGAACACTAATATTCGTAAGAGAAAGAATGATGTCATTGATTAAACTCATAACCATGTTCTGCCAAAAGAAAAATAAAAACATTGGAATGACATCTGGCATTAAGTCCCTGTTTCCTTAAAAACATGTTTGTACTTTCTGTTTCTCAAGACACTAAGGACAAAAATAAAATCTGTATTCTGACAAATCTTACAGCACCAAATTAGTACTAATTAGCATTTGGAATTTTAGACATGAAAACACTATACTGTCAAGAGCTCTCCATCTAAGTGTATGTACACAGCTTCCACCACCAAAGTATTTGACCTACTTATATTACTACCAGGAGTGACTAAAAATTCCTGTTGCTTTTGCTAAAATACTAGAGAGTTCTCTTTTTTTATGGCAGATGAAAGGATTTTTAGCCAGATAGGCATCATAAAGGTGATTATATCCACTGATCTATAGGATGAAACTGTGAATTTAAGATCACTTAATGTGAATTTAAGTTAACTGTGAAGTTAATGCTTTTCAGTTATGGATTGATTTTGAACTTGAATTTGCTGGGTTTGTGAGTTTTTATAGTATTATTTGTTATTAATTTAATTGAAATTACCCTTGAGATTATGTGATATTAATCAGCATCACAAAACAAAACTTTGACAGTTCTAAGATCCAATGGTAGCATCATGGTTTTTAGGTCAATGCTGAAGCTGTCTAATTTCCCAGGAAATTGTGAAATGCTGGACAGCAGGTGCAAAAACTTTGTGGCACAAAAAAACCTGAAAAAGCAAGATTTCCCTCTCCAACACTATAATAACAATGAATTTAATAGTCTTCCAGATATCCTTATTTTTGGCAATCCAGCTATTTTAAGACAACAATGCTGGTACATTTGCAGTTTTAGAAGGAAGTTTACCCCAGACATCTTAAAGAATCAGAGAATGTCCTCATCCTAAAGAAGAAAGACAGCCTCCTCTTTTGGGAAGGGTCACTGAAAAAAAACCTAATCTTGGAATTTAAATGGTGGGGTTCTTAATAAAATAGATTTCTACTCAGCATGACAAGTACTTTACTCTTAAATCTTGAGAATAAGTTGTGTCAGAAGGATCAGCCAATTTTAAGAGGCAGTATCCAGTTCTGAAGTAGTGCCATTCAAAGAGGAACAGCACTTTCCCTTGGGGCACATTATGGTCCCATTCATACATTCACACCCATTCTGCTGGGTACTTTTAAACTGAATTTGGAGGCAGAAATCCCTGTGCAGTAAATATATGAGTAGTATATGTTAAAAACAGCAAAAGTTTTTTTCTCTCACAGTGTCACATTTTGTTTACTCTGGAGAGAGCTCCTCTTGTGCTTTTGTATTTCATGGGCCCATAATGCTTAATAAAGCTTCATTAAAGATGTAAATTTTAGAGGAAGAGGGAATATAGCTAAAAGGTCTGGAGTGACAACACTCTTTCTTAGTTTGTTATCTCCCTAAATATTAAATCTTCACTTGCAGGAAAACAAGGCAGTCACATGAGAAAAACTGGGTAGTTACAGGCTGTGTGGGGCAGCATATAATCTGTGTTTCCTTTCTCATCTGTCAGTTTTATGGATGGTCAGAATGAGAAAAAGTAGAAAGAGGATCTCAAGAGAAAATATAATGGGGTAGGATATCTCCTTAGTAAATAGGACAACTGTTTCAATTCAAAAAGCACTTAAAACTCTTCAGTAGTGAAAGCCCTATCGTGCAAATGTAGAGTAGTAGAACACAGAGAAAAATTGTGATTGACAAAATTAATCATTCTGATGCACTACTTTGAGATCAGGATCCTCTTTCCTTTGAGGTCAACACCAAGATTCCACTCTCAAACTATTCATCCATCCCAGCTAAGGAGAGAACGACACTGTGCTAAGTATGCAGCTGGACTTTTAGCAGCCCTTCAGTCAAAACCAAAGTTCCTTGATGCAGATGTAAAAAAATGTAATGAGCCAACGCAAGTCTGAAAAATGTAGACATTTTAGTTATGACAAAACACTAGAAGTGGGCTGTTTTGATCTCTACCAGGCCATTTTTAGAACTGAGTACTTGCAACCGAAAAGGGTAAATCAAGGAGTACAGAGAAAAAGAGAAAAGGTTATTAATTTTCATAGTTAGACTAAAGTTTTCTTATCAACAACGTGGGTTTTTTCTGAATAGCATGAAATAGACTAAGCAGAGAATCATGAGAGCCATCAGAGAGATCCAGTAATGACAGAAATTCCAACACGGTGCAGATTTATTTTTTTGGGAAATATGAGATTCTAACATCAACTGTTTTTACTGGGTTATCTCCTTTAGCATCAGCTGGAGTCTGACATGCATCCATCAGCAAAAAATCTAGAATTCCTACATTGTCAGAGTCTAAGAATATTAGTCCCAATAGATCAATTACAAACAGTTGTCTTCCATGTTGTTCCAATATACAACAGAAACAACACTACCTTAACATTGAAACAAGTACTTTTTATTGAGGATTCTCTAAGATTTATTATTTTAAACTATATGAAACATAAAAATATGCTAAAGAATTTCTCAGTAGTACTGCTGAAATAAACTATCACAGCATCAAATTTAGTGCAGTGTGCTATGTACCAACCATTCTCAATGTAATGTCCTGGTGGACTTTTTCCAAATAGAAATGACAAAAATGACGTAGCCAATTAAAAATTTAAGTGGGCTTTATTAACAAAAAGCCTCTAAACATACAAGGCAGGACCCAAGGAGTGGCGATCTGCCGAGCTGTGAGGCAAAGGGGAACGGCGCCGGCTGCGCGGCCACCGAAGGCCGGGGCCAGAGGCCCCCACCGGGCCCGGGGCCACCGAAGGCCGGGGCCAGAGGCACCCACCGGGCCCGGGGCCACCGAAGGCCGGGGCCGGAGGCACCTACCTGGGGCGGGGTCACCGAAGGCCGGGGCCACCAAACGTTGGGGCCAGAGACACACCCAGGAGGCGGAGGGGTGGTGGTTTCGATTTTTATACCCGCGGGTCGGGTGCCTCCCGCTCAGTTACCCCAGCCCCTCTGGATCTCACCGACTGGCTTGTTTGTATCAAGGGGTCGTGGTTGGACAGCATCAGACCAATTCCGTGGGCTGTGTTATCCCCTTATGGTAACTTGGTCCCCTGGCACTTCCCCTCCCCTTGCCTCTGCTTCCAGAAGTTTCCTTCAGGCGCCATTTTAACATTAAAATACATATAACCGAATAACAACATATAAACCACATGTAACTGAGTAATATTTTGTTCTAGCGGAACCTCACAACATCCCTCAACTCCCAAACCCTCGATGTCACTGTAAACATGCCACTATATTGACTAATTAACTGTTTTCCTCAACTTTCATAACTAATTAAAGTCCACGACAATTTAACCAAGATTAACAGTCCCTCCCCTGATTGGGATACGAAAGCCAACGTAATTCTGTTTATAACAAAAATATCTCTAATGTCTTCTGGGTCTCAACACTTTGCCCTCCCTACAAACCCCTGTCAACAGCTCAAAGACAAGGCCATGTGCTCAGAGGCAGATAATGCATGTCAGATTGTGTCTTCAAAATAGAGCCTACGTAATTCAAAATAACTGTTGTTTGAACTACTGAAAATAAGTATGTGCTCAAAGAACAGTTAAAAATGTTAGCCTAGAAAGTTTTCTTTGGCTAACACAGTTCACCTTAATATGATGGGTAGAAGGCAGAGGGTATAATCCAAAGCCACCTACAATTATGAGAGTGCTTGTTAAACATTTCTTTTTTATGAAAAATATAGTTTGGTTGTTCCTTACCTCTGTTTTCCCACTCCCTGCTGATTTATTGCATGGCTTTTACATAGGCAGCTGTCTGTTGTTGTGAAAGCAATGCTGAGCTTGCAGCTTTATTTTAATTCTAAAGCTGAACTAGTTTTAAGATGGAACTTAGCCAGCCTCTGAGAAGAGCTGTGTGACATGACTCACTGTGGGAGAGGGAAGGGGACTATGGGCTGTCAGTCCCATCTTCTACAGTCCAGAATGTCTGGAATGAGTTCTTTTACCTGGGGTGTGAGTTTTTTTTAAATAGGGAAAGAAAATTGCCTATGGTATTCAAAAGTATTTCAGTTTTACCAAGAAAGAATAGTTTTGAAAATTTATTTAGACAAGAGCTTGCTACTATCCAAGTTTTGCAGTTTTTTCCTCTCCAAACCTTGCAGAAATTCATTGACTACAAAGCTGTGAAGTATGGCCATATTCTTCTTGAAGGACCAGGGACTGCTGCTAGGGATCACAGGGAGAGTCAAACTGGTTGGTTGTTCTAGACACCTGATTTTTACAGAGGTATCTGGTTTCCACTCATTTAAGACTGACTCTAATGTCATTAGGAGTTTACTCTTCAAGACATGCCTCTGGATAGGGTTTCAGAGGATGATTAAAACAATAAAATGGCAGAAGAGACAGGAAGTAAAGCTTTGAACTTTCTATTAGCTTAGGAGAAATTAGATCTACTAGGTTCTTAGAAAAAGGTCCTCCTTTGTTTGGTATATCTCCAAAGGTTAGTAGGATAGAGTTCAATATACCACTAACTCTTAATTTCCTGAGAGAAATCCAAATGTGATATAAAATGGTACGTAAATAATACTGTGGTCACAAACAGGATGCCATAAAAAATGTGGTGGTGGGAAAAACTGAGGGTAGATGACAGTTGTGAACAAGAGAAACCTCACTCTCTTGCTGCATGGAATTTCCAACTATTCTTTCATCTACTCAGCAAATTACACAAGGTTTACACTTATCTAGTAAAGAACTCTCTGCATTTGATTTCAGCATGTTACCTCAAGAAGCATATAATACTAATGCTACTACTAATAATAACAACAAGAATCCTAGACAATGGCAGAAGTTATACCTTCTTGAAACTTGATAAAAATGCAAAACTGTCACCCAATTCAGATTACTTATATGCTTTACCCTTAATGCCTACTCTCGTTTAAAAAATTTCTTAAACATATAAAAGCTATAAAAGAATAAATATGTAGGTTCCCATTCCTTTTATCCATTTGGTAATAAGGAACAGCTCTTTAGCAAGACATCCCAACACACTTTTTCATAAACAAATACAAGCTACAGAATATGATGGAAAATTGAAACATTAAACATAATGTGTACCTGCAGAAGTAATCTCTCAAAGGCAAGGAAATTGTCCCATTTGGAAGTCTGAGGGTGTTTCAAAGTCTGGACTGTGGCCAGCACAAGCTGTAGAAGACCACAGTGGTTCTCCAAAGCTTTCAGATTGTTTCTGAAAAGCTGAATGTATGAGCTGAGCTGTTCTGGGGTGACTCTGCCTGTAGAAAGGAAAACAGGACACAGCATTCAGTGGTGACAAATGCAAAACTACATTTTTTTAATTATAGTGAAAAGGTTGTAGAGAACTTTAGAGGCTTCTCCACTACAGGCCTGATCTTAGGTTTGCTGCAATCACTGGGAGCTTCAGCTGCAGCAACAGGTCAGGACAAAAACTTAAATTGTCCATGAATTGTGCCCAGTGGTATGTAATATAGCAGGTTTTTAACAATGCACAACAGATGGTGATATAAAGGGTAATACTTTTGTTTTCAGACAAAGAGGGACTTTAATTTCAGCTAGGGAAATAACATTTCATGACTACTTTGAAATAATCTTTCTGTTTTTACCAGCAGTCCAATGGGAATTTGTGAGCCTTTTACCTTACAGCAAACTCAGACCTTCTCACCGCTTCCCAAGGGCTCATTTTTGATTAGTCTTGACTCAAAAAGTAGATATAATGTTAGTGATGCAAGGAACTGATTTCTGGAGCTGTTTTTGGAAGGGACACTTCCAAGGTGTGACTCTTCAGTTTCTGACATGCACTAACCACAGAATGATTTCACCAGCTGCTTGAAAATAAACAACCCAGCATCCACACATGGTCCTGTAGATCTCTCCTTATTAAAAGAGCATGAGGGGCACCGTCTGGGCCAGATGAACACTAAAGGATTAGCTGTTGTTCCATCCGATGTTAAAATGCCAGCTGAACTGCTCAACCAATTTTTATTTTAGAGGGGATCTCTTTCAGGAAGGAAGGCAGCTCATCTATCCCAAGAAAATCATGACAGGCAATTACACACACCATCAACAGGCAGGCAAAAATGGTGTCAAAACACCATCCTAGTTGCAAGTTTGGATTGCAACCCAGTCTAGGACTGGTTCCTGGAAGTCTCTGCCAGTAACAGGTCATCTTCCTCAAGCAAACCAGACCTAAAAAGCAGAGATATATGAGATAGACTGAGGAAGATCCTTTAACTTAAATAGGACAATCTTTGGTGCCAGGAAGACATGAGGGTGTCCTCATGCTAAGTGGTTCATAGCTTACAACACTGATCATTTTAGTCAGAATTTTTCCATAAAGGAAAAATCTTGTACAACTGCCACTGTGTTTCTTCTCTGTGTTTGGTTATATCATCACTTAACAAGGCTCCCCATCTGCCTTCATCCTTTCAGTATTAAATAAATGGCAAATAAATGATTCCAACAGCGAAGAAATGTTGAAAGCTCTTCCTCTTGGTTTCAGTGGTATCAAGTGCGGTCTTTGGAAGAGCATTTAGATTTGGGAAAGCTGCTAAATAAAGCAAAAACATACAGGCTCTTTATGTGAATTCTAATGGAACGCATCAAACCGAAAAGTCAGCAAATTAACACACAAATCAAGCTGACACCACTCAGTAGGCCAGAGGGCTGACAAAAGGCTTCCACGGTTAGCCCATGTAGGCTAAAACAGCAACCACGGCCATGTGTGTTTTTAGACTAAACACTGGAGCTTTCAGTCTTGTTTTATTTCTTTTAAAGCTGTGTCAGGCAGATTTACACGGTGATTTGAAAATGTCAGTCCATGATGCCTTGCAGCATACCTTTGATAATGACTGCATTATTACCCAGAGCAGACCTGATATATTGTAGCATATTCAAAATCTGATAACTTGCTTCAATTGAGAAAACATGCAGCTGCCAGCCCTTCCCTCAGACGAATCAGAAAAATAGAAGAGCTTTCAAGACTTCTGATTTCAATTAAAAAAAAAAAATTCTAGAGTTTTGTTCCACATTGTTCCTTGTGAAAGTGAATCCAGATGCAGCACTGGATCAGTCTGAGATCCATTTAGCACCATTTTAGATAAACAATCAAATTCTTTCCCACCCTCGGAATACCACCAAAAGAAAGTCCAACACATATGTAAGTATAAGGAAAATCCTGACCTTAGCAAGTCATTAACAAAACTTATGCTGGCATTAAGGAGTGAAGCATCTCATCTGTGATATTTACAATACCCATAGAACCACTCAGATCCAGAGTTTGAGAGTTCCAGCCAACTTCTACACAGCAATCTCCCTGGACAGCTGGCTGATAAATACAGTTCCAGTATTCTACTACTCCAGTAGCTGAGGAAAGGAATTCGGGAAAGTAATTGGTGGTAATCAGCAAGTAAATGACTTTTCTTGAGGCCTAAATCCTCATCATCTTCCCTGCTGCTTGCTCACAGAGGGAGATTTCAGCACAACAGACTAACGCTAATCTAATTTTAACCCTATCAGCCCTTTAGATTTTTTAAGTCCCTCTGTTGTTTCAAGTTGTTTCATTGCAATGTGGCAGACAGGTCCTAAGAAATC
Source organism: Notiomystis cincta (assembly GCA_013398075.1). NCBI lineage: Eukaryota > Metazoa > Chordata > Aves > Passeriformes > Notiomystidae > Notiomystis > Notiomystis cincta. Next base: position 421,868 of record VZRX01010808.1, read on the forward strand.
AAGAGGAGATCGATTTCAACCACATCATGTCTCAACTGTCATTTTGTTCTCCTAAAGCACATTTTGAGGTTCACAGGCAGATCATGGCAACTACTGGCAAAAAGACTTTAGTGTAAGCATCTTGTCCTGCTCTCTTCTCTTCTTCCTGCTCCATCAGTCATACTCTTTGCCATTAACAGTTACCAAGCAGAATGTGTGAAACCAGGTACATTTGTCCCAAACTCTGTCAAGTACCTTAAATCCCAATACAGGACTCGATAAAAACAACATCTACTGAAAGCAATATTAAAACAAAACAAAAACCAACCACACACATATACAAAAACAACTACAAACATCACCAACAACACAAATCACCCCAACACTTTGAAGCTTCATGCCTCTTCAGGGGTATAACACAGAGGATAAAATCAGTAGGTAGTCACTGGGAAGTATCACAGTGAAACCCAAAAATTAACAGAATATAGAGAGATGGGGAGCAGGGAAGAAAACCAGACTGATGATGTGGAGGAACTAATTCAACTAAAAAAAATGACTGGCTAGTTTGGCACAATTAACATATTTGTGCACTAAAGAAATAATCTTGTGAAACAGAACGAATTAATAGTGTAGAGAGTGAGACTGGATATTAAAAAGTACCAGAAACATGACAGACTAGGGACCAGTCTCACTGCTCAGGGACTTGTCCCACTCAAGAAACACTGAACATCAGTGTGATAAAGCAGCCCTCTGTTTTACTACACTGATAAATGGAAGATAAAAAGTAGCACATAATAGGGACTAGGTTAGCCTAGGAAAAGAGAAAAGAACATTTGTGTGAAAGAAATAGTGAAATTAGCAACCTTAATCAGCTGACATCTAGAGTATGAAAAGCTTCAGGACAAACATCCAAGAAAAAAATACTTAAAATACTTTATATCACATGTAAAAATGGGATAAAATGCAAAGTATATTTATCAAAAGATATCATGTCAAAAATTATATGTAACCAATTAACAAATTAATTACAATGCACACGGATTTAACACAGCATTAACTACGCCATAGCCATATTTGAGTGGGAAAAGACAAGGATTACAAGAATTGTAAGATACCTAAGAAACATCCAAAAGCAGATGGCAGGTAATATGCAGCAGAGAGGTACTAGGGTATAAAAAGCAAAGGTAAAATCAGAGTGTTTTCTTGTGTGCATGTACGTATTTATAGTACAAATTTTGGTAATAAAAGGTGCCAAAACAGGTGCTGTCAGAAGCTTGTGGAACATCATTAAAATGGAGAAAGAGCAGCCAGCACAGCTGGATTGCTTTGAGTATTGGAAAAATGTAAGTGGGATGAAATTTAACAGTATAAAAATGATGCATTTTGAAGCTAGGGTAAGAGCTGTAAATGTGGAGTTAAAACCTGGAAATGACAGAAGAAGGAAATAATGTCTAGTCTTCTTTGTTGCAAAAAAGCAGGTACAATTCCTTTCAAGTGATACAGTTGCAGCAAAAAGAGGGCCATAGGAATGCCTCAATACAAAGCCTCTCTCTCCTGGAGCACTCTCTACAGCTCAAATCACTCCCATTCCTGGAAGTTTAACTCCAAACTGTGATGCAGGCACAGAGAGGTTACTATAACAATTAGAATGCCGGAGAACTAAATTTAGGAAAGCAAAACAGAAATGCCTGGCTTATATGGGCTCCCTGCACCAGCTGGGAAAAAAATAAGGTCTCTAAGAATAAAAATATTTACACGAAAGTTCAATACCGGTATTACAACCATTGGGGATAAATAATACATTTTCACAAGATATTAAGAAACATCACTGTATCAAGCAGTCTTCCAGTAGTGAAGGCAACAGTGGAGCCAAACAAATGTAACTTGTTCTAAGGTGAGGCTTGATGAGTGTCTAATGAGCAGCTGCATAAATGTTCACAAGACTTAATCCAATATAAACAGCCCCCTTCAGTCCTTCATTCCTATAATTAATTTGTAAACATATTGGTTGAATTACACCTCCAACTTTCAAGAATTTAGAGCAGATCCCAAAAGAACTGCAGATGAATTTTGCCTGCTTTTTAATTACAGAAGCTGTTGCTTGGTTTTGTTTTTGCTTTTTAAATAATTAATTGAAATAAATAATTTGTTGCTAAATATAAAAATAGTAGCACTGAATATCAACATTTTCAATGTTTTACCATATCAAATATATAATATGTGTACAAACGATGGCATGCACAATTAGTCTGAAGGGAAGAAGTATTTCTGTTACTGGCAAAGCAGATCACTCAGGATAGACATATTGTGGCAGAAATTACCAGCAACTGATATTAAAGGACTGTCAAAAATCTGGATTTGAGTAATAAGAGTAGACTGAGTGGAACAGAAAGACATTCACCTTAACAGTTAAAGAAAAAGTCAACTGTACATACCACATTTATAGACATCAAGACACAGTTCAACAGTATGACTTTTTTTCCATTTGAAATTAATGCTGCAGTCTATGTAGTGCAATGCAGGCATTGCTTCAAGGATATAATTATTTTTCAAGATAGATTTACTGGTAGAAGTAATTTTTTAAATTCAGAATCCAAAAGCGTTTATGCATCCAATAAAAATTTATGGATGAACAAGGTGTCTAAAGAGCAAAGGTCAGAATTATCAGTGCAGTGTTCCAAACATCCAGGCCTTATTTTTTTTCGTATAACACTTAGTTAATTATCTCCATAGGGACAAGGAAACAAGTGAAGAGAAAAGTACATTTTGCGACCAACTGAGTAAATCAGTGGATGGTCTTCCAAGACTGCAGGAACCGCCAATACACACAGCTTTTAACTTTGTTCAGTTTTATGCAAGAACACAGAGCTTCACTGGCTGGAATGCTTTTGCTGAGGTCCATTTTTCACTGGAAAGAACCAGAATAAGAAACAGTCTTGGCATGCTTATGTTCACAGATGAGATTTTTCAAGTCAGTAGAGGGCTGAAGAAATCCAGATAAATTGTTTTCCTTGTCCACAGTCTAAGCAACATAGACCTATCTGTCCAAGTAGCAATGCTGGATACTTGTGGGGAATATAGAGAGCTCCTGTACTCCACAAAGGTGACTGGGCAGCTGTGCTGCTAAGGGAGCTGGATATTTGACAAACTGAATGAGAGTAATTTAGCAGGACAGATGATGCCCCTTACGTCTCCCTGTTAGTGTAATTTCCAGCTGTTGTTATTAACTCAAAATTCTTTTGTACTTCTTGGGAAGCTTCAATAACAATCTTTAACAACAAGTGCCAGGAAAATAATTTTATCTCAACTTTTGTTTAGCTTACTTCAAAAGTCATCCAGCCCTTAAACTGTTAATAAAGAAAAGAAGAGCATCAGCTAATCCCTAGTTCTTTGGACAGAAGGAAAGTAGGCCAGTATGAGATGCTGTTTGGCTGGCTTCTCCAGAAAAAGGCTCTGGACCTGAAGAGATCTAAACCTTACAGCAGACTGAAAGCAGATGTGTCAGGCTTATTTCTAACAGCACATGCTCATCTCCCACAAACATGAACCCATCTGTTCTGGGGCTGATGGTCACTTGTATGCCTCTCCCTCTTTTGTGGCAGAAACACCAGTAACAAGTAACCCCATGGTCACGGGTATGTGTACAAACAGCAAGTCCCCACTACAGCAATCCCAGGATTCTGGCAGTCTGAGCAGCCCCTGAAGTACATCCCAAAGCATGGTGCCACAAGGCAGTGGCAGCCTCCTGCTGCCTGCCCCCACAGCACTGTGCCATCGAGGAAGAGCTGTGACTGGCCCTTACTGACTCCCATTCCCTCTGCCACCTTAACAATATCTGCACAACAGAGACATTGGAGCTCAGCCACTCTGCCCTGTCTGTCACAGGCTTTCTAGTACATCTCAAGACCTTAAGGGAGGCAGAGCCTGCCAATCTTACATCTGAAGGTGTGTACTGCAGTGGCTTTCACAGAGCCACAGATGATGACAACTACACTGATGTTTAGTAAATTCTGGAATAGAGGCATATGCCCAGAACAAATAAAGCTGGACTCTATTTACTACTCAACTAGCACTTGACATGTGAGTCTGAACATCTAACCCAATCTGGCTTCAGTCTCATCAGCTGCAGCGTTGAGTTAGGTATCCCAAAAGCAGATTATTTTGTATCACTAGATGTGTAAAGTATCATTAAATCCTTGTTTTAACAGTGTTCCTATAGAGACCAATTATATTCACGCAACTGCCATGTGGTGTTTTAGCTCTCCTAACACACCTTAATCTTTTATCACACAAAGAAAACCATGCTTAAATATCAGTTCTGTTGACTATTCTTTTGAAATTCTTTTACATGCCTTAAAATAAATAAAACCTAATCAATTAGGTGGGACAAATATAATTAAAGCACTCTAATATATTCATCAAGATTTTCAGTTCTAAGCACCTAAATCCAGGTGTCTAAATATGATTCTAATTATGATTTATGACTCTTAGACCATCTACAGTTTCATGTTTTCAAATATATCCCAAAGGCTTGGACAAATATATAGTTTAGGTCTTTCAACATGAATGGATAATTTTTTTCTTTTCTGCCCTTCAGAACTTTGTTTTGAAATGTTCTGGCCCTTCAAATGATTGTTTTCTTCTTTGTGTACTCTACCGTTCAGTTTTCCCTCTTTTGATTATTAAGTCAGTATGCACAAAAAGTAACAACCATCTCTAGCTAGTGTCTACAATACTGATTGCTCTCCGAAAAATTAAAGCAAATTTAAAATAAAAGTAACTGTTTGAATAAACAGGTGAAATCTGATCTTCCACAATTAAGCTTCCTAGGGGTTGTCATCAATTTTAAATGACAAAAATGACGTAGCCAATTAAAAATTTAAGTGGGCTTTATTAACAAAAAGCCTCTAAACTTACAAGGCAGGACCCAAGGAATGGCGATCTGCCGAGCTGTGAGGCAAAGGGGAACGGCGCCGGCTGCGCGGCCACCGAAGGCCAGGGCCAGAGGCACCCACCGGGCCCGGGGCCACCGAAGGCCGGGGCCGGAGGCACCTACCCGGGGCGGGGTCACCGAAGGCCGGGGCCACCAAAAGTTGGGGCCAGAGACACACCCAGGAGGCGGAGGGGTGGTGGTTTCGATTTTTATACCCGCGGGTCGGGTGCCTCCCGCTCAGTTACCCCAGCCCCTCTGGATCTCACCGACTGGCTTGTTTGTATCAAGGGGTCGTGGTTGGACACCATCAGACCAATTGAGTGGGCTGTGTTATCCCCTTATGGTAACTTGGTCCCCTGGCACTTCCCCTCCCCTTGCCTCTGCTTCCAGAAGTTTCCTTCAGGCGCCATTTTAACTTTTAACATTAAAATACATATAACCGAATAACAACATATAAAACACATATAACTTAGTAATAATTTGTTCCAGCAGAACCTCACAACATCCCTCAACTCCCAAACCCTCGATGTCACTGTAAACATGCCACTATATTGACTAATTAACTGTTTTCCTCAACTTTCATAACTAAAGTCCACAACTATTTAACCAAGATTAACAGTCCCTCCCCTGATTGGGATACGAAAGCCAATATAATTCGGTTTATAACATTTAACTTGTAATTAAATATTGGCATACCAAAGTTTATCAAATACTCTTCTTAATCCTGAGTAAGTATGCATAGGGGTTGGATTTTATTACTTACTTTTTATCACTTCCACTAAGATAATAAATACAGAGTACTAGGCCAACTCCCAGAGAATCTCCAGCCCCTAAAATCCAGTAACCCTTGAAAAGAGTAATTCACTGTGACTGCAAAAGGACTTGAAATCTACAAATTTGGTTGAATTATCTCCAGAACACTTTAAACTTCTCACAGAAATGAATCAACTTGTTTGTCTTAAAAATAGCATTCCCAAAGGAATGTCAGGTGGCCTGCGCATGTCCTCACTTAGCCTACGACATATGTTCTCAGACACTGAAGCACTTCATTGTGTTCTTGGCACACTGCCCCACAGAGAAGGAGGTCATTGTTCTTCTTTGGTACACTATTCACAGCACTGATTATTTCTCTTATGATTTTTGGAAGACTTCTGCAGCTGAGAATATCCTAACAATCATTTTGGGTGGTAAGCAATTAACTAGGGATGGAAAACATGATGATGTATGAGTCTGTACATATGTAATTCACCACGTCTCTTGTGTAACGAGTCATCCTTCGCCAGACTGAACGAACAGGCTTACACAATTGTACTTGGGGAAAAGAAGCACTGGGCAACCCACACAGTTGTACTGAATTGCTGTGTTCCACCTCAGGTTTTACACCCACAGATGCTGCAAGTACACCAGCACGTATTTTATCTTTGGTTTAAACCCTCTGGCACAGGCTCCATTACTTTCAGCCACTTTCAGTTTGTTCCCCCTCCTTTTTTAACGTAAGGAAATTCAGAAGTCCTTTCTGTGATTGTCAGACTCACAAAGCACATTACTTAGTGCTGATACCCACAAAAGTGTTCCACCAAAGTGCAGGTGCCATGTGTTCCCACTGCATGCCAGAATCAGCATCTCCCAATCCACACTCATCAACCCTTCCTTGATGTAAAACACAGTCCTTGTGCCTGAAGCACCCTACAAAATGAAGATATCACAGCACACATTACAGCAAGTTCTATCTTATTTTCAACCACACTGCTTCCTCACAGATATAAAGAACAGTAATTGCAGTGAATTTCATTTTCTGAACTTGAAGTATTTTATTTTTCACCCAGCTATAAAGAGCCCTCAGGGACCTGCTTCTGTATTTTTAACCACATCTTGATATTACAAATGGACAGTGGATGTACAGTGGATGTACATTAAACCTTTGTTTCAAAACTTCAATATTGTGAATGTTTATCTGCACATCAATGTTTATTCCTAACTATTGTGAACATCATCGAAATTGTCTAGCAAAAGACCACATTAACATAGGCTTTTCCTTAAACTTTTATTAAGACAAAAAGACTTCATATTGAAGTTTATATAAACTTGGTAGTGTTACATTAGGAAATAATACAAATAATGAAATTATATACTTACAGAACTTTTGCAAGAGCAACACTTGTGTTTACTTTTAAATTTTTAAGAATTATCTTCAATTCTAATCACAACCAGACACAGAAGGAGACTTGACCCCATGTTTATATTTAATAGTTTTGGTTTATTTTCTAGGAAAAAAGTTGATATAAAAATAATGAAAGAATTAAAACTTTATCCAAAAAATTCAGGCACATAGACTAATGTCACCCCACTCCCTTCTTAAAAGTAACAGTAAGGTTTGCCAAATAGTCCTGTACTCATGTGCCAACTACAATTTAATCAAAGAAAACATACTACCAACATATTTCTCTGTTTCCCATCACCGTACAGGGTTCTGTGTTTCACTTCCATCTGCTGTTTCATAGCAGAGAAATGCAAAGTAGATGAGGTATGAGGCACAAATATGACATGCTTTACAATTTTATTAGGGCTTGAACCATTACCCATCTTACCCCTCAAGAAACTACTTAGCAGGCAGTACATTATTCACAGAACAATATGAGACAATTGAGACAAAAATACTTTTACCAATACTTTGAAAACTAACTTAACCTAAGAACTGTTATTTTTGCAAGAATATGAAGTCACAGAATTAGAAATAAAGTAAAAAAAAATCAACAAGACCTTAGGGTAAAACGTGGTATTAGGTTCTTCAGAAAGAGCTGAAATTTTTCTTTAAACTTAAATCAAGAATGAGTACTCCCAATATCACACTTCTTTTTTGAAGGTAAATTCACACAATACATAATTAAGTAGTCTTAAATAAACAAAAAAACCCCTTAACTCAAACCAACCTAAAACACTCAAAACAAATTTGAAGAACACTTGATCTGGTAAACAAGAACAGCTAAAAGCCATTTACAATCACCTGCAGGGAATACCTTCCTAAAATGTTGAGGGAGAAATTTTGCCTCCAAATAAACTTCTTGCAATGGAGAAGCTACAGAATGCTCCCCAAGAATTCTTTTTTTTTCCTTTTTTTTCTTTTTTTGTTTCAATACTATTCTGGGTAGTTGCAGTTTTGGATTGAAACATCTCTGCTTACCTATTCTGCTTAAAATTTGTTTTTGTTATGAGTGAACTTCACATTACCAATCTCAGTCTCCTTCTATAAACACAGCATGCTTCCTTTAACTTAACTCCCAGGACTTAACTCCCAGGGCCCTGTCCAAACTCATTCTCAAAAGTTGTGGCTGTTGTTGCAGTAACAGAAGCCAGTGGGATTGCACAATCCAAACCACTCTTTCCATCTCTACAATTCAGATGAGGATTTGGTACTCCAAGGTACTTTTTTTCAGACAGGATGTATAAAAGACAGAGATGTTCAAGCATCCATTTTTTCCTCTCTTCTCATCTCAAGTGGATTTGAGTGTGTACATTTCCCAGAAAAAAAATCCTGTACTTTGAGGGTCAAATTGATACTCTGCCATTAAAGACAATACAAACCAGCGATCAAATAATACATAAATGTGAAGTGGTGTTTTCCCCAGTTCATAAAGAAAGACAATTCAGTAGGCATGGGAGGGAGGGGAGCGAGGAAAGGTAAGAGACAAACAAAAGAAATTGTTGTTAAAAGGAAAAAACAAAACCAGAAAGAATAATTGACCGAATCATCTGAACTACAAGACTGACAGAGCTGGGTAAGAACAAGCTACCTACAGCTGCCTTTTTCATTTTAGACTTTACTTCTTCCTCATGAAATACACTGGATTGCTCCACTGGTTGAGAGTTCCTTCACTATTAAACTAGTTGGTTTTAAAGCATCACCAGCTGTGTTTGGACCTGTCACAGCACCTTTTTTTCAGTCCTCAAGTTTTTCCCCAAATAAAACAAATGCAGCAAACTTAAGGAACTGCATACAAGGAGTTCTCTCATTCTTAGGTATTTCCAGTGTTCATGCAAAACTCCAACAAGAAGGGTTAAAATTTATTCTTTACTAGCACAGTATTTCAACACTGGGGACACTGCAGTCTCCAGTTCTCTTTTCAAGTGCAGAGACAACAGTACTCACTAAGAACACATTTCATGGATGACTGGAGACAATAGCAAGCCTTTTGCCACACTTCACATGCCATTTTGCAGCAATCAAAGTCTTCTTTTTCTAGGCCTTATTTCAATTTTTTCTGTGATTATTTCATTGCAATAGTGGATCTGTGACCTAGGTCCTTCAAAGGTCAGAATCAAATGTGTCTGTCCAGTTGAACATGAATCAGCCATACACCTTGCACCAATTAAAGTGCACTAGGTGGCATCAGCACAAATGCAACTGGCAGCCAGAGGGAAGTGGTTGTAAATCTCTATTTAGTACTTGAGAGATAGCATCTGAAATATGAAGTTTTGGGCTCCACAGTACAAGACACACTAGAGTAGGTTCAGAGAAGGGTCACTACATTGATTTAGGCTAAAGAAAATGATGCACAAGTAAAGGAGATGTGTTTGCTTAATCCCAAGATATGAAAGCAGTAAGGGGTGTTACTGTCTTCATGGATGTGATGAGTGATTACAGGGAAGACTGAATCAGGTATCTTGGAGGTGCAGAGTGAGAGGCCAAGAAGCTATGGTCACACACTGCAGCATGTGAAAATGCAAACCATACAGTTTTCTCCCCAAGAGTGGTTAAGACTGGTGCAGAGTATCCAGACAGGCTGTGGAATTGCCATCTTTGGACATATTCAAAATTCAGCTGAACAAGGTACAACTCTTAAGCTGTCATTGATTTGAGTACAAGGTTGGACTACATGAACTCCAGAGATCCCTTCCAATCCAAGATTATTCTACAGTTCATCCCTATTTGTTGATATCCCTCATTCTGTGCTATGATCGAAGCAGTCACCAAAAAGGGCAAAATTCCTGCCAGGCCTTTTCAATGAACTTTATATCACAAATTCTTTCTTTGGGATGCACTTGAAAAGAAAGGATGAATAGCTGCGCTCTCAAAATGAGCCTTCTGCCACTGCCTTAACACCAAGCTTCTGCCAAAAAGGTTGCCTCCACACTATCAGTTGCTTCCAAGCCCAGTAAGAACTCAATTCAATCTTCAAGCTGCACAGGATTCACACCAAGAGCATAAATACTTGCTCCTCATAAATCACATGATTCTTTCAACTACAGGAACCTATATGTGCAAGACAGAAAAAAGAAGGATGGAAGAATTGCAAAATATGCACATGGATACCTTACTTCACACTCTTCCAGTTACTTTGAGGTGTGGTTTTTTTTCTTTTGAGTAACTATTTTATGCCCTCAAAGATGCTACTCTGAGTGTCAGCAAGTGAGAGTGAAAAGAAAATGAACTGGCACAACATCCAGCTTGAAAGGAGTATAATGATTAGTACAAAGATGGCTCCTCAGCTGGGGATGCTTCTAAACAACACTACACACTAATGCAGTGTCACTTACTGATGAAAACCAAACTACTGCTCCTGAATATCGCTCCACCTCAGCTACTTTGTCACATTTCCTGAAAAACAAAGAACTTTGTTGGCAGGAATATCAATATCCTTCATCTTTTCTGTTACATCTAATGAGTTATGGAGATTATGTGAAAAGTTCAGTTGTTTAAGAAAAACAACAGATCCTCTCTGCACATATGGAGCTTGGAACATTTCTGTCCTCAACTGGCAAACCCAGATGACTATCAGAAGATGGGATCTATTTAGTTACTTAAGTGAACCATCAGCAGGATTGAAGCCCTGAACTTCAGCCTGTTGTAACACTGCAAGGTGAAACAGACATAATATCAATGTCTTTCTACAGTTCTCAAAGTGGTAAATACTGTTCAGAAACCACCTTCTTCAACAGTAACCAGGGAATGCAAAGGCCTATACAGAAGCCTCCCAAATAGGAACATTTCCAAATTTTACAGAAACACTTCAAAGTCTTCAAAAACATTTAGCACACTGAGAAGCAAAAAGCCTTCCTGCCTCCGGGGGTGAATGATGCAACGAAACATCTGCTATATTGACCATCACTAAGGTTGGGAACATTTGCTTCAGGTCAAGACTACGTTTTTAGTTGCACTACAGGGAGAAATCAGGAACTCAGTATTGCAATAGGCTGGAAAAAAAACTCCATTTGGCTTGAAAGACCCACACTGCAGGACTCCTGTTAAAGAGACAAAGAGCAGTCTAATTTAACTTAAGAACTGCCTGTTTAGGATTCAGGTTGCACAATGGAAGGAATTCAGGTCTGAGAAAAGCAGCATTTCTTCTCCTAGGAAAAATGTCCTGAGAAGATCAGGAAGCCCCTGAAGGAGCACTGTGAGACCCACTATTAGACAGTTGGGACACCTCAGGCTAAGCCAGGCCTGTGTCAGTTGAGTTGGTACAGGAACCACTCACTTCATGAGGATGCCTGAAGGTGAACTTTGGCTGCTGCCTTACTGATCCTGCAGCTTGCTCTTCCAAAGAATTTGGAGACCAGGCAAACAGGCATCAGAGAAACATAAGCATGACAAGAACCAGTCTACAACGTGATGTCTTCCCTGCAAACCAAGAGGCTACAGTGTCTCCAAACCCAACTGTTATCCAGGTACCTATTACTTACTCAGACATGCTGCAGAATGGATTCAAATACCCCACAGACCACACTGAGCTCTGCAATGATGACCTTCCTTCTAACTCAGACTAGTGTTGTCTCACTACTTGTCTCCATCATCATATTGTTCTATTGGTTGGCCTACTGGTTTCAGATACCTGAGATCAGACTTATTTTATCTAGAAAGATATATGTATGTACTTACCTACTTTATTAGCTCAATTATCTTGGCTTTTATCCTTAAAAAAGCTCATTATCTAAGCTTTTATCCTTAAAATTTATTCCAGAAAATGATGGTATCAAATATTTTTATATTGGTCTTGTAAAGAACAAATAGCATGTTAAACACTGTTGCAGTCCAATGCAACTTTTCATTAAAAAGAAAATAATGCACATTTTATATGCTTTGTGTTTTTAGATAAAATATTGATCTACTGCATTGATTCTGTCCATTTTAAGCTACTGCTGTAAACTAAAAATACTGTTTTGTATTGTCATGTTAGAATATCTGCATCTTCCTCTTTCTAACCAAACAAATATTAGAGTTCAATTCAATCCATACAAATAACCCCATTTGAAAAATTTACAGAACTCTTTTTTACTTTTACTTTACAGAGACTAAGGCTTTGCTAATTTTATAGTGAGCTTGATTTTTAAAACTGTATTTGTACAGCTCAAATGGAAAGAAACCAAATGGCTTTTCTCCCTCTTACAAGGGTTTGTGTAACAGCATACTGCACTTTGTTTCTGTTACTATACCAGTGTTTCGACTTTCATCAGTCTCCATGCCAGTAAAAAGACACAATAAAGGAATTCAGACTCAATCAAGGTTTACTGTGCTCTTTTCAAACAGAAGAGCAAGGGTGTTGCTAAAGCCACAAAAGAACATTTGTAGCTACGTTTTTACCACTGCCAAATACTATGCTAATAGCAAAGCTATCAAGGAGAGAGTCAGGAGCTGCCATGCTCAGAGGATGATTAAGATATGCATCAGACCTATGAAGAATGGAGCAGGAAATTCAGGAATGGAAAAAGCAGCAACCTCTCTGCTGCTCCAGAGCAGCTTCATTACAATCACTTACTAAGGGGTGTGCAGAAGTAATCCCTTTCCAGTATTTACAATTTCACTTAAATCTAGCACAATGCTATAAATCTTGCCAAAAGGCTATTAAGACAATCCTGTCTTTAATTTTGAAAGGATATTTAATTCTTTATATAAAATATATTTTAAAAGCCCGGATTTTTATTATGCCAAAATAATTAACGCCTATGTATTTACGCCTACACAATAGGATATCTGACCAGTATGTGGCAAATATTTACCTCCTCTAGGTATATAACACAAAAATGCAAACACCTCAGAGGAAAAATAGAGCTGATGTATTTCCTAAAAAGTGTTGTTTGTTGGCTTTTGGGTTTTTGGAAGTGTGTGTGTGTGTTTGTATATAGATTAGCATGGAATATTTTACAGATTCTTTATTTAAATGACATCTAGAGAAGGACAGCTTCACCTATTTACATGCAAACAAATATTTCAGACATCCCCCTACCACTTCTCTTGATTCAACTAAAACAACAAATATGCAAATTAAGAACACCTGAAAGCAGAGCTCCAATCTACGCAGCTCAAAAAATGTAACCATAATTGTTGTATCCTTTATTTCTCTGTCTTCTCCTTCATCAGATTTCCTCTCCTCTTTTCCTGCTGATCTCAATGGAAGAAGATGAAGTTCCCAGGCCTGCAGACATCTGGAGGTGCTGGAGAGAAGACGTGTTCCCTTCTACAGTTTTCCTACTCTCCTTCCTTCTCAGGAGGAGGAAGACACGTTCAGAAGATAAAGCAAAAGCTTGAGGTGTGTGTCCTCCCAGAACTGTCATTGCTCCTACCACACACAGCCAGGCAGAGAAAGAGGAAAACTGGGCATCAGGCAGGGACATCTCTTGCCTGAGAAACACAGTAGTGCTTGTAGGCAAGCATATGAACACCTCAGAGCAATGAGCAGCCTTTCCAAGCTCAGAAAACAACAGAATTTATTTTCCTTTTACTGAAAATACAGAAACAGGATGGGATTGAGTTTCCCATCACTGCACAGGGCTCCCATGCTGCCAGTGTCACAAGTGATGCAGCTTTTCAGGCAGGTGGCCACTGCAGGAGGGCTCAGCTAACCAAATGGAATTCAAAGCTTTGCTTTCAAATGTAATTCACTCCTTATTTCCAGGGAAAAAAAAAAGCAAAAAAGAAATAGTAAGGAAAATACTCTTACCATCTGACACAGCTGGTCTTAGTAAAGAGAGTAAGAGGAAACTGTCATGCTAGAAAATCTCTGACATTTAATATTAGGGCCATAAAAAACAAAAAATACCCTAAGTGTTGAGAAAAACAATGTGCAATCCACTGAGATCTTCCAATACAGGCAGAACCTGAGGAAAATCATAAAAACTCAAGTCTAAGTACAGAGCCCAGTGAAAGCATTTCCCTTCTCTCCAGCCACAGTTACCTCAGATCACAGCTGCAGTGGAAGAAGCCTTTCAAAAAACCACAGCAATCAGGACCAGAACAGGCCAGTACAATTTTTTGTTTCTCAGCAAACACAGCAATTGATAAACAGCACAATTTCCAGTTTCCCTACAGAGAAGTAAGATGTTCTGTAGCACGGTGAGCAAGCAGTGAATGCTGTATGCCCGTTTTAAAAAGTCATTTAAAAATACGTGTCATTGCACAATACAACATCTGGGTGTGAGTTTTGGGGTTTCTGCATTTCTGCTCAATAACAAATTTTTTGTTTTGGTCACCATAGTGACCCTCTCCTTGTTTCTGATTTTATCCCTGTTTATCATTTACAAGACTGCCTCAAACTTTACTTCACCCTTTGAATTTCAACTGCAAAGTTGGCAACTGACTATGATTCTAGTGCAAGATAAATATACAATGAACAGAAGGACAAAATTCTGTGAATAGTACTTTATGCTGCACTTCAACAACAACAAAAATCAGAAATTTGTTTCACCATCTACTCCTAGTGTTTCCTTACAGCACTGTATCAGGCCCAGGTATGTCAGACATTCAGTAAATGTCAGCTACTGTGATTAAGAACTAGGTTACTGCAGCCTTCACTGGATACCACAGGAAGGGGACACAGAGGAAAGGGTGGCTAATCTAATCACTCACACAAAGGAGCAAAGGTCACAGATGGATCATTACTTCTCAAAGACTAGAAGTAATTACTTTTATAACAAAGATGAATTTCAACATTAATAATAATTGCTTTTACACTGTATGTCACGGAAAAATAGTGAGGGCTTCTTAACATTATTATGGTGAATACTCACACACACAATGAAAGCTTAAACAAAATTTTATTCTTTACTGAACATTCCCTCCTTCAGACAAATTTGTAACAGCCTTTTCTCAGCTGTTCCTTTTCCATTTCTTTAAAACAGCTTACATTACTGTTGCAGAAATCTAGTATTTCTGATTAATAATCTATTAAATGCATGCTCTAGGTATTTGTAAAGACCATACAAAATCTTACATGTTATAGCTGTAAAGAATTCATGAGTTGGTTGTACATCTAATTCTACAATATCTTAGCATTTTACTCCAGAGTCACAGATAAAAGTCTATTACTCTTACTTCATGAGGACCTTTCTCTCTTGATGAAAAGTTCAGCAAGAAGTAGATCTAAGAGTATATATAATAAAAAAAAATATTGCTGTATAGAGGCAATACCAGCGTTTATATGCCTAATATACTAATTCCCACATTTTACTGAGTATGGTACATCATGAGAATGAGGTTCTAAAAGAGCTATTGAAAGCCATTGTGTCTTAATCTGTTTCTCTAATAATTTGAAAAATTGAAGTTTAAAGTGTCTCCAGACATGGTTTTCATCTTAAACTCCCCTGAGCCAGGCAGGGGAGTTTATATACTTGATATAAACCTCATTACCTATGTAATGTAAATACTACCCATATAATGTCATCATATGCAAGAGCTGCATGACTTCCAGTTGCTACTTACAATGTTTGCTTTCAGGACCAAAACCTTGACGACTTTTTTAGAAAACCAAATTTTCATGTTCTGTAAAATAAAGACAAGTAGCATTGCTAGCCATTTACCTTTAAAACCCTCCTTCTAAGACTCTAATGCTTCTCCATGGTTCAGTCTTTTTAAGGTTGTTGTATTTAAAAAAAAAAGTCTCTCACTTAAATACCAGAAAGATCCTACAGTAGCCACGAGGGCCACCTGAAATCTACTGACAAGGATGGGGATGAACTAAGAATGGGTGGGTTTTCCTCAAGAGGGTTATGTGGAAAAAGAGAAGCTGACATCATCTTTCATATTACCACTCCATAAGGGAGACTGTCACATTACTCACCCATGCTCATTTTAATAGGTAAATTTTCTCTGCTTGCAGCCTCCACAAGGTGTCTCCTGGCTTCCATCACAGCTTCCTTTTGTTTGAGGTTCATGAAGGACTCCCAGAGAGCTTTGGCAGCTGGATCACTGTAAGAAAATTACTTGATTACATTAAACATTGCTTGAATAACGGAGTAAACTTAAGACAACATTTATGTTTTGAGGTGAGTGGTTCTACTTAGTAATCTCTCAGGTGGGCAGGATTCAAGTAAAAATAAAGGAATATAAAATCTTGATTATTCTTAGCAGAACAGTTGCTACAGCTTTACAGAAAAGAAGCTAGATTTTTTTGCTTCCAGTTGTAAAGCATTAGCATTCACATATAATAAATAAGCATGTCATTCTAAAAGTAACCACTACTGTTCAATCATGGGAATATCAGAAACAGTCCAAACTTCTTCAGTTACTAAAAAGCTATGGAAAAGATGGGTTCTAACTTCCCCATGAGAGTTTATATCCCAAAGCTGGTACTTCCAATGCTGAAGACTGTTGTTATGAATTGATGAACTACTGTCACTTTGAATTTCATGGATTCTCTGTATGTGAAATGAATAATCCCTAGCAGAAAGTAACTATCCTTAAGATTTCTGTAATTACAGATTTCCTTTTTGTTGTTGTTGCTGCT
Source organism: Notiomystis cincta (assembly GCA_013398075.1). Lineage (NCBI taxonomy): Eukaryota > Metazoa > Chordata > Aves > Passeriformes > Notiomystidae > Notiomystis > Notiomystis cincta. Next base: position 438,497 of record VZRX01010808.1, read on the forward strand.
AACCTTAAATTAGGCATTTGTGTAGCTCATCTGAACTCAGTTCCTTGTCAGTCTTGTCTTTCTGCCAGTACACTGCATTTGTTGCTAGTGTGAACGAATTCAGTGTTCTCTCAGTGGCAGGGAAGGATAAGGTAAGAAAATCCCTTGCTTGGGGCTAAAACCACACATTGGGATTAACTATGTTCATTTTTTAAAAAAAATTATCTTCTGTTTTAAAGGAAAAGTTTCCCTCTGTTTTTCCTCAAGAGACATTTAAGTCCTAAACACATTTTGATGTAATTTACAACATGCTTATAAGCATGCCAAAACAAGCTTTGTTTCATGGAAATAGAAATCCACAATAATTCATTTGATACCCATCCCAGAGCAGCTGTTCCTATGCTCTGCTGCAACAGCAGGGCTGTATTTAGCAAATCTGTATAGTCTCCCAAACCAGGTGAGAGGATCGCCAAGCCCCATTTCTGACATCCTCTGTCAAAGCCTGAGTGGGTGGATGGATCGTGGGAATAAGGTTGAGTTACCTCTCTTCTGAACAGACCACAAATTAATAGGAAGTGCAAATCTCACCCCACTGCCATGCTTTAAGGAAAAAAACAATTAGATGACCTAACACAATGTTTCCATTTCTCTTTCACACAGTGCAACTCGACCTTCTTCTAACACAGAGGCAGCATCTCCCAAAAGGAGGTGGGGCACCTGCAGCAGCTCCCTCTACTCCACCCCCAAGGGTGATCTGAGCACTGATGCTGTGACTTTTCAAGGGCAGCAGCTCCAAGGAGGTGCCTCACAAGAAAAACTACAGTGATATGTAACATACTGTAGTGCAAGAAATGGGAGATTTCCAAAGCAACTAGATGCTTCAATACAGTAAAAAAAATTCTTTATGGAAAGGGTTGTCAAGCATTGGAACAGGCTCCCCAGGGAAGTTGTGGAGTCACCATACTTGGAAGTGTTCAAAAATGAGTAGATCTGGCATTCTGTGATATGGTTTAGTGGCCATGGGAGTACTTAGTCAAAGGTTGGACTTGATGATCTTGGAGGTCTTTTAGTAGCTCTGATTCTATGATCCTCAGATACGCTATTTTTACAGATTATCTACTCAGTCTACTCCCCACCCAATATCACTTGTAAATGCACTGTATTCATCCTGTTCACATCACATTCACAGGGTATGTCTCACTGTCATTTACAACTGTGCATGAGGCTTGGATTTTATCAGGCCACTGCACTGCCTGATAGCTAATGCCTTCTTGAACATACAGCTCCAATACCAAATCTACAGAGATCAGGAATTAGACCTGAAACAGCACGAAGCTAGGTTTAAAAATACTTTCCCCCCTGTTTGGAAGAAAAGTCAAGCTTCTTTTTAGGAACCTGTTCTTATTCTCTGAATTCTCTTCATCACCATAAACGTAAGCACAGGCTCACATCAACAAGATACCAGTAGCTAAGCCTTTCAAACAAAGGAAAACAAGCAACAGAAGGAGCTAAAATAAAAGCCTACCAGATTTTGCAGAGGTTTTTGTAGTCTCATCTTTCTCACTCCTATACTGCATAAAGATACGTAGCAAACAGTAAAGTGTGGAAAACTCATCCTAAAAGTATCTACAGAAGTCAATAAAAGTGTATGTGATAAGGTTACACCATTCTTCTGTTATCCTTGCTTGCTGCTCTCCCTTTCCACATCATGTGTGGGTCAGTCCTGTCACTTTAGATGGCAAAGTCTTTGAAAGCAACATGTACTATCATACCATATTGTATCATCACTAGGACAAGTCTCTGTTTCAGCTGATACTTCTACTGTTAATAAACTATAATACCTCTCCAAAATCCATTATTTTAAACTAAACAAAGAAACAAAAAATAAGAAAGTCATACTAATGCTTTAAGAAAACAAAAAAAGGGGAGGGGTGTGGATTTGCTTTTTGCTTTGTAAATTCTTTCTTTCTCCTTTAGCCACAGTAAGTTTTTCTTTAATCCCAAGGACTAAGGTCTGCAGGATCCCTGAGGGTTGCTTTAATACACCAAAAATAGCAAAAAGCAAAACAACTGTGGTACAGCCTTAAAGCAGATGAGAGTCAACCACACTCCTGTATGCTGCATTTCTGTCATCCAGAGTTTCTGTAGACATTTTTCTTCCCACTGCCTTGCAGAATACTTAAGTGGTTTAGGTATCATATATATAACTATATATAAGCAGGATAAGGGCAATGTATATCAATAGCTAACACAGTCAATTGACTAGGTCAATCCATAGTAAACAACAATTTTTAAGCTCAGTCATTCTTTTTTTTAATATAATAGGGAAAAAGAGCCACAAAAGTACCTGTATTTTTTTCTGCTGCTAACATTTTTCCTGTTCCCCCTCTCTTACCCTTTCCAAGAACCTTTCCAAGAAAGGTTTTTGCTTTGAAAAACACCCACTCAACCTTCATCAGTGACAAGACAGGAATGACTGCTGGGAATGAGTCAGTAGGACACAGTACAGGGCTCTGGTGTTGCCTCTTGCCTGATCTGAGAAGTTACCACAACATTTTCCTTTTAGAGATTTCTAACACTCGGAAAAAATATTATCTTATCTTACCCTTTCGGGGAAATATTTGTCTGCAAGTGCCTTCCAGCTCTTGTCATGGTACCCTTCCCCTCCTCTTTTTCCCATCTGCAGTTCCTCTGCTTTGGTGCAAATGCTCCAATCCAGTGACACTGGTAATCAGCCATTTCTACAGAATCCAGCACCCCAATTCAAATTTCTCCCTCTTCTTGCATTCATTGACTTCCCAAGAACTACATATTGATTTTACACATTATCTAGTGAACCTCTGCACTCTGAACATAGTTTTCTGAAATGATACAGTTATTTTTTAAAAACTATTCAGTGCATTACAAAACCCTTAAAAGATATTGTCTGAATGATGATGGTTTGCTTAAGAAAAAATAAATGCTTTACAGTTACACAACAGTACAGTTCAGGAATTCAAAACTGCCCTTCAAAATAAATGTCACAAAATTAGGTAAATATTACAGTATACACTTCTGTGCATTTCTATTATAAAATGTTTTGCAGGGCATGGCAAGCCTGACAAAGAGAAGAAAATGCTAAAATTCAGGGGCCTCTCTGATAAATCAGTTTCACCAACAAGGGCAGAGTTTTGCTCATGGATTTGATACCCCATCCATTCCTTTTATTGTTACAGTCATTGTACCAAATCATCCAGTTGTATTAGAAAACAGATTTTAATAAAAACAAGTGCAACCTGATAAAAAATTTATTAAATAAAATATCACACTAAGTCCAGAGAAAGAGCAGAAATCTTTGAAAAGCATCATTGGACACAGTTATACCATTCAATTTACATAAAGCAGTCTTTGACAGATGTCTCATAATTGCAAATTTCTCCCTTCCCCTCATACACAATTTTTTTTTAATGAGACATTCTCTGTTCTAAAACTAATTTAAAATGACAATGAAAAAGATTATAAAGACAGAGGGAGAAATTTAGACAACTAAAAGATGCAGCTTCCCAACTTCTGGTATTTGCATGCCAGTTTTCAAAGCTGAATCTTGAAGACAGAGGGGAAAAGGACCAAATCATCAGATCCATAGTCTATATGAATCCTAAAATGAGATATCAGCTGGCAACAGTGCCAGGAAAAAGATGCTGATGAGAACCACTCAGAAAGACAGGAATGTTCCATGCTGACTAAAGCTTCATGCAGGTGCTTCAAAGCAGCTCCAATTTGCAGCCTCCAGAGGCACACTTTCTCTAATTAAAGATAAGAGAGATGGAAAAACAAAAATAAAAATCAGGAATAAAACGATTTAGCCATGAAGTTGCTAATTAGCTGGCTTCTCAAGTTTATAATATCCAAAGGAAAGACCACACCATGAAATCTGTGGGGTGAAATCTGCAGGGTGAAAAATCCAAAACCCTGGGCAGAAGTAAGGGTACAGTATGGCCAGCCTAACCACTTTTCCCAGCTGGGCCAGATGTGCTAGGAGCACAGCAGGGAAGTCACCAGTTCTCCCTGAGTTTCATGGCACAGGGATGAAGGAAGCGCAGCCTCAGGGAGTCTTTACCTCACCCATTTCCTCGGCAAAGTTGTTCTGGCACTGGGGAATAACTGGCATTGCTCCTTCCTGCAAGAAGGAATGCACAGAGCTGTTTTCTGGCTGGGCTCTCCTTGCTGAGCTGTGGAATTCCTGACTTTCTCCTCAACCACTTCTTGTTTATGCCTTTTAGTGCACTAGTTTCAGCAATACTCACTGTGGGGGAGCTTGCTCACATGCCCATGGAACTCCTTTCAGCAATGTGTTCTGATAACTAAACTAATTTGCTTGATCTAGACATTTACAGGTTGATAATCAAATGCCTAATCTTGCATCTGTTAAAATAATTGTAACTTATTCTCTTGATCTGGTCTGGTCCAGTCCTGCAAGGACAACACTGCCAAGTTTATCTGACAGACAGAAAGTGTCCCCATCCCTAATCATCTGTAGATTTAGTCTCAAAGGTACTCATTTTGAACAAATATGGGGAGAACAGGAGAGTTGGTGGCACTGGGATGTGCTACTACCCAAGCTGGAGGTAGTAGTCCGGAAATAGGAAAAATCGAGCACCAGTCAATGGAGAGGAAACTCGCAGAGCAGATGCAAAACTAGAGGCAAAGACAGAAATCTGGGGGTAATTATTATCCTGAGGGGGTCCAGTGCACACCACCACAATTTATCCTTGGCTGAAATGACATGTGTCTTGCTTCATACCACAAGTACAGAAAGATACTTACTTCCCTTACTGCTTCAGTCTATTATTTACAAATTATTGAAATATGGTCTTCCTAGTCTCTAATGCAAGAGCAAAATGTCAGGAAATGATAAGCCTATACTAGACAATATGTTCATTCAATTACTAAGTGCTCTCCATTTACCATTATGTTTTCAGATGTATGAATAGACCATTCTTAACCCCTCTAGCATTTATAGTATTAGTTTGGCAATATATTTCTTTGATCAGCATGAGTAATTAACCAATAAAAACAAGTCAAACACTCTTGTCCAAGCAGTGTACCATAATCACCAAAATTATCAGCTACATATGTAGTCTCTGGCAAGCTATTGCAAATTATTTTGATGTGATCTAATTTCCAGTCAAGGAAGATAAAAGTGTCATGTCCATTATCTGTTACTGGATTTTTGTCTGGACTTCTTTGCCTTACAGGACAAATTCAGGCCATCCTGTTTTCTCCTTATAAAACACTGGCATTTTTTTCAGTTATATGTAGGCCTTGCCATGCCCCCAGGCTTACTGAAAAACAGGTCAAGAGTCTCTTCCATAACCTTTTCAAAGGCCAAATTGAGAAATCATATCTACATAGAGTTTCCTTCACAGATCTTCTGCAGCTTCAGTGAAGAAAGAAAAAGATGGCTTTGTACAGTTTTATTTTGGTTTTAAACCTCTTGGGGTCAGGTGAAAGCACAGCCTCTATATCATAACAGCACACACAGCAAATAACCAGGTAGAGGACATCATACATAGAGGAGCAAGATATTAAGGAAGAAAGAATAAGCAAATGTTCTTATTTATACACCTGGCAAAGGTTATAGGATTTCAAACAGCAATTTGCTGACACTGACTCTGAATAGGAGACAAAAAATAACTGTGAGTGGGCTTCAAAAATTAATCAACTCAAATGACAATTTCAGCATAACAAAGTAGTCGTGTTTATACTTTCACAGATAAAAAAAAATCAGAAGGAAAATTGTAGTAGTCTCAACATGTGACAGATTCTGTGGTTATTGTATCAGCAGAGATTTCACCTTTCGTCTATATAGCTTTACAACTCAGCTGAGCCTGTATATTTTCACAAGAGGAAGGGAGAAGGGAAAAATTCAGTAAAGATTAAATTAGAGGGTCATTAATACCACAAAGCTACTTAAAACCGAGTGACTGCTAAAAAATTAAGCGTGTTGCCAAGTACTGCCTTTGCAATAACACACATTTGTTTTAAGACAATGTGACGCCCACATTAAGTGCACGGCACTCCAAGAAACACCACCAGGTGGTGGTCAGAAGACCATTACTACAAAGGACAAACCCAGTGCTGCACTGTCATTTGAATACTGATGGACCAAAGAGAAGCACAAGGCTGTGATAAGATGCAATGGTTTGGCTTTGAGCCTGAAGCAAAGGGCCACGTATGAAGACACATCCTGCCTCCTCCAACTGCCCTGCTGTGTCGGAGCCAGCGGAGGCTGCGCCAAGGCCACAGCGCGGGTCCCGCGGGTTCCTGGGGACAGCGCCGGCCTGACCGCTGTGGTGGGACAGCCAAGTCCCTGACTGCACCACACCACACTTACAGCAGCCGCCCACTGGAAACAACCGAGAGCACCTGCAACAGCCTCCCCGAGCAGCAGCTCCTCCACACCACAGGGACTGTGTGGGCAGGCTGTGGGGGATGTCAGGTGCATGAGGTAGCTCCACGCTGCCATGTTCCCAGAACTGGGCTCAGAGAATGAAGCTGCTCTTCATTTCACCCTTCTGAAAGTGACCAAACAGCTCCAACATAATTTATCTAAAATATTCCATACAGAAACAGCTATCAGTATTTCCAAGAGTTCAGTCTCTAGCATGGCTGCAATTTGAGTGTATTCCAAGCATGTGCTCTTGGTGGGCAACGCCAATGTGTGTTCAACTAAAGATTCAGCAATACTTTCCTCTGAGAAAAACACAAAATTCGCAAAATTTTGTTTTCAAAGAAATGTAAGTTGAACAGTCCCAGAAGGGACAAACATTACTTATTTCTAAGAAAGCAAAATAACTCTAAGTTTTAAAGTGGTTCCTAGCAGCGGACTGTAATTGTGCTATTGAACATTTTGTACAGTTGGCAGATCTGATCAGCCTAATTAAATGCATTTTAAACAGTAGAAACTTGAACTATTTTCCAATCCATCCTAACCTTAGAAAAAAAATATTCAAAAAAGCTAATGTCATCTGGGTATTGTGCTTGCAGAAAACTGCAGGAGCATGGATATTACCACTTACCATGGATTAGTAAAAATTTTGCAACACTGCATAACATGCAAAACCTTTTGAAAAACAAGTTCGTTGCAGCCCTTCAACTTTCTCACATACTCACTTAGACATATGTTAAAACGCTTCCATGTATTGGTTTTTATGATTAGAACATGCAAATAGTACAAAAAACAGTGTCCAACAGCCAATATTAAAGAACAAAAATATGTTCCTGAATAATTTAATGGTTATTTCCCAGTTTCACTCCAAGCCCTCAAGCCACTCGGTGGGTGTAATCTGTCCTAGACTCAACTGTGGCTGTATACTTTGGCACTGAGTCAAAACAAAGAGGTTATTGTTTGATTTATATGCCAAGGGCCTCTTAGATAAAGGGCTAATGGCAGGCTGATAGCTTCAGCCTTTGCATATGGTGTTTATACAGACCCTTCTTTCCCCTCCCTCCTTTCTGTGTTTACTCCAGGAAAGCTGTGTCACATCAAGATCAAGTTAATTAATTAACTCATACTAGCATAATTTGATTGATAAAACAATTGATTCACTAAAGGTCACACAGAGTGCTGTTAAAACACCAACTTTTCTGCCTCAACAACATAAGATTTTGAGTTTTGCATTTTTCCACGCTGCAAACAGGAATTTTAAAGAAATAATCGCGCTAGAAAAATAGATGAAAGAAGCTATGAGAAATTATTCTGTCAACTGAAGTGCACTGCAAAGTTCAGAAAATAATCAGTGCTTCATGAGATGTTTAAGCAAAAAATAAATCACGTCCTACAACAAAGGGTCACATAAATGAATTTTCTATATTGTTAGTTCTGCAAACTACTGAGCTTCCCCCAAAAGAAAAGTAGAGGCCCTGCATATGTGGTATACTTTGCTATGTGGTATATCCACACCAGGAGTATTTCCTAGGATATGAGTTTCTGTACTGTAAAAATACTTCAGAACATAGTCCTGTATGACCAAGTTATTATTTATTAGATGTTAGAGAACTTCATTACCAAATTACACAGTAATTACTTTTCTGTAAGACACAAACATCATCAATTTTTAATTAAAAAAAAATCTAATTTTAAAAATATAGACAAAAATCATTACAATAAGACTAAATGTTTAAGAGCCTTTTGTCACCAGTTTATTTTAAAACACATCTTTTAAACAACAGACATATAGAACAGAAGCTGCCAGGAATTTTAAAAGCAGTTCTGAAATAATATTTAAAGTGTTGCAAATGAGCTTGCAGCCAGCAAGGCTGAAGTGCTTTGTGCAAAACTGGGAGCTGTTTATGAGCCACCAGTTTTACAATGGATTCTCCTCTGTATTACCTGAAATACCTGTGGTAATAAAAAAGGGGAGAAGCGACAGGAGTTTGTCAGTTCACTGTATCTTGCTCAATATCCAGGTATACATATGAAGGAAGTACAGTATTCACTGGACTAATACAGTAGATTCATTCATAAAAAGTCATGGTTTGCCACTAGAAGTCAAAAATTTCGTAATATTTTGCCTCCTCCCCTGTTTTTACTTTGACATGGGTCTCCTACTGACCCAGCATGCAGAATCACTTTGCAAACCAAACCAAACCAAACCAGGAGCAAAGAATTTCGTGTGCCTACTCCTTGACAGCTGGGAGGGGCTGCCAGGCAGTTCCACAGGATACAGCCCACATTTTCCTCCATTACTGGTTTTGTCTACAGCTGACTCAACATGTCCATAAAAAACCTCAACAGGCAGAGCACAAGGGTTACTCTTTGAAAGTTCTGGATCACAAAAGAAGGGTACATTGTGGAGTGCACCAGGGGAAAGTTGGTTAAAAAACACCAATAAGACAAGGAACAGTTACTGTATACAATTATTATATTCAAGCTATGATATTTAGATTCATAAAGGAATACTTACAGATACTGACACTTCAGGGCAATGCCAGTCAAGTTAACTTGAATTTTACAATTATTTTCAGACACAGGATGATAAAACAGACTACTGATTACCATTAGGAGAAGAGAAAATAAGATTCACAAGACACAACCAGTGACTAAGACCAAGAGTAATAAGAAAGTGTTCTTTGAATTTGTCATTGAACATCATTGAGAGAATAAGTTTCCATTTATCTTACAAAGCATATGGAAGTATGGGACATGACTTTCACAAACATAGTAGCAAGGTCTAAAATATGTTGAGAACACAAAAAAATCTTAAGTTTATTTCACAGAGACAAAAATTGTGAAAAGAGTGATATCAAAACAGTTTTTTAAACATCATTGTAATTTTAAGTTGCAAAACTGCTGTTTTATACAAAATATAAACTACTATGTTCCAAAAAACCCATGACCACTATACTCCAAACCAGGAAGAAATATGCTCCCTGTTATCAGCAGAGCATGGGAGAATTTAAAAATAAACATTTCAGGAGGTACTTATAAACACAACCAACACATAAACCCCAAAATGTCACAAAACTTCTCTGTTTACCTACAGCTCTTTGCTTTGGGATGAATTCCTTTTCCTTCCTTTAGAGATAATGGAAAGTAAATCAGACTCTTAACATTTGACATATTTTTGGTCCCACAGGTGAACTGAATTACAATAAAATTTAATAAATAATTATTAAAAGGTTGGCAAGCATTCAGTTCACATCAGGAATTGATTAAAAAGAAGGGAAACAAATCCTCCCAACAAAAGTAAATGATAACATAGTCTTCTGCATTTTCCCTTTTTTTTCCTTAAGTGAAAAAATAAAAGACAAACTTAACTCTATTTGGCTCATTCATATATCTACTTTACAGATGGCCATACTTATAAATCAAAATATGTACACAAGTCTGATGAGTGTGGTCAACCACCATCTGAAGCATGTTCATCTCTTGCCAAACCCACCATCTTCAGTTTTATCAAACATTTCCTCAATCCAAGCATCATGTAAACTTGTCAGGACAAGCATTTTAATCACAGTCTTGTTTCACGTGGATCTAAATCTGGACGTATTTGTGTATATATATATATATA
>VZRX01010808.1:448601-471330 GCA_013398075.1 Notiomystis cincta
TTTCAGTTGATTATAGACAGCCAATACGGCACTTTCCTGTGTTCAAAACTACACAGTCCAACAAACAGCTTGGGGAGCTATGGGGTTTTGTCCCTTTTGAGTTCTGTTTATTCTAGCTATTCCCAAGACCATTAATATCCACTTGAACCTGTAAACTTGAAGGTCAACAAAAGGCGAAACATAAGGAAGCAATATAATATGGAATAATCAACTAGATTATATATTGTGAAACATTAGGCAGTTTCCTTAAACTACACTTTAAAAAAAAATTTTCCTTAGTAGTAGAAAAGATAGGAAGATAAACTCCATATTAAACCAGAGTTTAATTTGGAGAATTTACAGAACGACTAGCAATTCCTTTTAGTTAGTAATTTTTTAATTTACTAACTCTGCCTTTCTTAGAAAATGCTAGGCAATCAGAACAAAATGAATAGAGCAATAGTTATCAAACAGTCCAGAGATGGAATAAAAATATACACCCAAAACTGTAATATTGTATAAATTATCTGCATTGATTGTTTTGTTAAGCTACAGCAGTGATGTTATGTTATATGTATAAGCTTATGACCAGCAGCACTGAAACACACAAAAGCCTTACAAATACACCACCTCTCAAGATCAAGAGGGATCTGTTTGTGGATTAAACATCAAGCAAAATCTCTGCAGTTCCTCTCATAGCTATCCTTCTGTGAATGACACATGCCAACACTAACAAAGCTATACACACAGATAAACCAGATTATCTCTATTTGTGACACTGGAAGAAAATACAGATATAAATCATCATCATAAGCCCTAAATGTGCTTTGGCATCCAAATGCAGTACATCACATCTGTAAAATAAACTGACTAAACAGAAGGGGCTGATATTGAAAGGAGAAACTGCTTGGATCAGGACTCTTCATCTTCCCAAACTACCCTGTAGTTAGAGGAGAACTAGTGCTTAATTCTATAAAGCCTTGTTGCCTGCAAGTTACAAAATTACTGGATTTAGGTTACTGACTGGTATACCACAGCTCACTTTGGAAAATTCTGATTTTTCCAACTTCATATGGCAGCTGATACTGCTACAAGATAATTTCTGCATCAGCTATCAAATGTTTCAGTAGAAAGATTTCTCTAAACAAGTAAGGCTGCTCCAGTGAACTGCTGGAAGAAGCAACAGCACCAGCATGAAATGGCTGGGAAAGGAGCAGGTTCAACCTAAATAAATTTCTGAAGCCAGCTCTACTCATATTCTACAAAACCAACTGCCAGAGATGTTTCACACCGTTACATGACTGCTGTGCAAACTGCAATATGTTTTTTGTCGTCATGCTAACTCTGGAAGATGTTACCCTGAGGCAAGTCTTGAGGAAACAAAGGCATGTTTGGGAAGGTAAGGAGAATAGGAAGAGGAAGCCATGCAGAGCTGGAGCTGCTCACCAGGCTGCAGCATGAGTGGAAGGGAAGCATTAGTCACACAAACAGCCTGAAACAGAAGCCATGCCTGGCAGTTGTATCAACAAGAAACAGATCATCATCCTCGCCCGAAATCCTTTTATGACAGTTACTTATCGACTTCAAGAAACTCTGAAGTCTATAATCTTGCATGATTATTACTCTTGCAACCAAATGCCTCTGAATGTTTTAAAATATATGAATTTCAGTGTCTCTTTCAAAAGTTGGATTATCTCAAAAACTTTACTGAAAGTATATCAAGAAAAGAGGGATTTTATTAATCTTTTTTTAAGGCTTATTCTTTTTGATCTACAGCAAGTGTCCTTAACAAATACAAGGTTGGATCATTTTAACTCTATTTGCTGACAGCCTAAGCAGAGGGAGCTAGCAGTTTACTTTGAGGGTAATGGAGAACAAACAAGATGCATCTCAGGAAAGTATGACTGGTTTTGACAGATGCCAACTGATCTTTAGGTCTTACTAATCCTTGAAGTTTTAAATCCCACTAAGCTCCGTCTTGTATGCAGACATGATTTTGAACATGTTCTGTGCAAAGAGAAAAGCAGATTAACTGTCCACTGGGCAAAGTGTAGCTCTAGGATGTGGTCAGGACACCTCAAAACAGTTTAACTCTATCCTTCCTCTAACCCCTAGTTATTTCTTTTAAAAATTATTTTATTTAAAATTACACACTGTTAGAATTTTGGGTAAGGTTCCCTCCCTTCTGCAATAGCTTCACAGCACTCATCTCTGCAGAAGATTATGCCTTTATTACAGGCATAACAACACTTAGCAACTCTAAAACTTTTCCATTATTACGTAGTACTAAAGGGGCTCGTAAACAATTATGGGGATGCTGAGGCACTCTGTGGATAATGACACATCACACTTGAACTTGGAAAAACAGGTTTCAGTTCCAACCAAATAAATGGTAGTGTTGTCACTTCTTGACAGGTATTCAGGATTAAGCTTCTCTGTATTGATTCAGTGTGAGACCAGGTCTAGGAGCATTCCTTCCTATTCTCCTCTTGCATCCCCACCCCTACAGCCATAATACATTCCTTGGAAGTCTTCAGAGAGTTCTCAAAAGGATCTCCTGTAGAAAGAATAGAAAGGTAATGTGCATAGCCATGAATACCATGTGGATTCATTGTCAAGTAGAGTTAAAAACCAACCAAACAAAAATCCAACAAAAAAATGAAAACTAAAAAGGTTATTCCAGCTGTCCATCACCATTCAAAAGCAGAAGCAACAACTGATCTTTAGACCTCAGAGCAACAATTAAATGCAGACTGGTCCAAATAAACAAACAAACACACCACAGCAATTGGAGGACTGCCAGAAACAAAACAAATGATATCAAGATGAACACTGAGACCAGTTTGTTTCCTTCAAGACAAAAAAATGAAAAAAATCATTGAAGAGTGAAATTCTTTCTGTCAGAAGTAGAATTGCTTCTGATCCTGATCCACCCTGTTTTGCAATTAGCAGATTTGGATATATACTACTTCACAAGGTAGGATTGATGCTGAAAGGCTTCCCAGATACATCAGAAGGCTCTTAGCCCTCTTGCCCACAGTAATAAAACAGACCATCATTCCAGTGTTACCCCAAAATTCACTCTTGCTCCTCTAACAGTGGTCAAACTCTGAAGGGAGGAAGGAAAAAAGTTCATACAAATCATTTCTTAAAACTTTCTAATACTCATAACCATCACTTAACCCCGTCTGAGTTTCAACTGGCTGCCTTTTAGTCTAACAAAATATTTCAGCAAAATGTTTCGTTCCTACAAGCTGCAGGACAAACTTATGCAGAATGCCAGACTGAGTTACTGCATGAATCAAGTTAATTGAAAGCTTCTGAGTAGGATTTTGTGCACTACAGGGTACAGAAAAATTCCTGGCAAGCAGCTCTTTACAATGTGTATCTTAAAGAGTTACTTGTCAGGGATTTTAATTTCAGTTTTGGACAAAGCAATGAATTATACCAAATATAAAGTCTGATCCTTACAACAAGCATATTGCTTGAGAATATTACATGTAACACAATAGGTTACTTTAGAGCATTCTGCTCTGCGTTTTAAAGCTATTGCATAAGGTTATTTTAATAAAAATGATTCCAGGGAAAGAGCAGTTAGTAATGAGGTGATGACAATTGAATCTACATTTAGGGATTGCACTGGAGTGCCAAGTCCACTTTTACAGATGCGCTGCTTAGCTAGCCAGTAGATGTCCTCGGGGCATGTAAGACCAATGTATTTTGGGTCACGTTTGGCAGGAGAGAGAGATGAGACAAGTGAAAACTTTACCAAGAACACATCTGAAGTGTGTTTTTCTTATTAGAGAAATGTAAGAAAATAAACCCAGATACCATGGAATGCCAGGAATTCCTTCTCCTCAATGTTTTTGATTTACAAGGCCACTTTTTGGTAGTCTCCTTTGACCTCCCTCCCTCATTTGCTTGCCTAAAGCCTGGAGTCATCAATGCAACCTCTTGACTAAGCCATGTTGAGGGCTTAATGTGGAAAAATACATCTTCATCACAGATGGAAAGACAACCCCTTCCATAAATGACTCAGTTACCACAAAAATCACTGCTTAGTAAGCTTTATGGTATAACTAGTTAAAGAGTCAAAGACACTCTTTTTATGAGTTGAGACCAAGTAGTCAAGTAGATACTTTGAGATCCAAAATAAATAGTAAAAAAAAAATAAAAATCTAAAGCAGTCTTTACATCTTAAAGATGAGATGTTTGAACATGCAGGGCCAGAATTTTTGCTAGCATGTTGGTGAAACTTAGGTCTACTCGAGGGTTGGGTCCTGCATATCTTCATTATTCCCCTCTCTTACTTCAAAGTAGCATATTTGTCATAGTTTCAATGCAAACCTAGAGCCCTAGCTTCCTCAGATCTCATGCAAACCTAATATGGACAATTTTAGCTTCAAAACCAAACTGACAGCTATTCAGAAAAAATAAAGCTCCAGCCTCAGGCTTTCATTTTTATAACTATTTCCATACTCTGGTTGATCTGCCATAGAGAAACAGATAAGGACTTCTGTGTACATGGCATATATTTAGCCTCTGTTCTGGGTATCTTCTTACAACCTCTTTCTGATACACTTCTGTCTGCCATAGAATGAGTGATGAGAGCAGAATTTTATCCTAATCCAAAATCTCTGGATTTTTGGTCACTTTTTGTAGTCATTCAGTATTAACTCTGCATCCTCCTCTTAAAAAGGGCTTCTATAATCAGTGTGTTTGGTGCCATCTAATTCCCTCCTCCTCCACATATCCTCCTTACTGCCAAACCAAGTGTACCAGTGATGGCATTTTCTGACTTGTCAAAGAAGGTCTGAAGCCACAACACATTCCCATCATCAATAAGAATTGCAGCTTTTTCTGTTGGGGTTAATTTCTCTTTTTTTCAAAGGGTAACTGGAGCTTGAGCAAACACACGCAGTGTACACATTCAGTGTGTGTTCCCTGGCTGTTTCCAGTTAGTGAAAATGACTTGATATGGATTTTTCTTGTTACTTATTTAATCCAGTAGTACAGTTGTGCAGAGAATTAGGTAAGGTCATAAAACTTTTTCTCTCCCACAGAGGTTGAATGTTTTCCAGTTGAAGATAAAAATATATAAAAAATATACTCACAACCTTGGAAACTAAGTGGCACTTGGTGGAGCATAGTCACCCAGAACCTGCAGAAGGACCACCAGGGGGTTGCTGTTCATCAGGGCATAAAAACTGGCTTGGCTTGGTCAATATTCACAACCACCTTTGAAACTGAATAGTTATGAAGTAGCAGTACCCATTCCAGCATCCCCTAACTACACCTCAGGAAAAAGAGTGTGCACACACACACACAGACAGGTAGACACTGGACCTAGGCATCATGAATTTTATTCTAAAGACTTGCCATCTAAATAACAGAAGCCATGCTAAATATTATTTAGCCATGCTAAATATCAGAAAAGAATGCTGGATTTTTGGCTCAATTAAATTAAAATCAATAGTCGTATATGTATTTATCGGTATAAAACCAGAGTATTTCTCTGTGCAAGATTCCATCTACTTTTCAAAGCAAAAGCATCTTCAAGTTCTGACAGGCAGATAGCTCACTTCACATAAATTTTAGCCTGTGTAAACTTTGAATCCTGGTTCACATTAAGTCTGGAATCATGAAATCACCCAAATCATATAGTCAAAACCTGCAATCAGAGCTTTTGCCAACAGATAATACAGTTTCCTTCCCAAACATTACTTCGTCATCCAAACGAGCAGCTGTCATTTGTTCTTCTCATCAGCCTATTACAGCACATTTCTCTCTGTTGTAAGATACAGCAGGCTTACTTTATAGCATAAGAATGATAAACCGAAACACCCCTCCAGGTCACTCAGTCACTCTGTTCTGGCACTATGGCTGAACAGCAAATGAGTAATTCCACAGTATGCAATAAGGCCAATGCATATCACTGCATTTTAAAACCTCGCTGTCGAGGTCACTCAGGAGGCAAACTTGAAGGCAGATGGCCAAGCAGTGTAAGAGCTAGTCTCAGAAAAATCTCACAACATCAGCCAAAGCAAGAGTCTCCGGGAGATCGTAGTATAACATAAGAAAGATCAGAGCTCACTTTAGAGAACCATGAAGTCTACTTAAACAGACACAATCTTTATGTTACTATTAAACTCCAAATACATCTGCAGGAAAATGCACTGTGGCCACACCAAGAGAAAAGCACTTTGCAAACTTACACAAGGGACAAAAGAAACTCACAAAATTCACAAACAAAAGCATTAAGGGAAAACAAAAGTGATGTCAATTTTAAAAGAAATGCTACAGAGAGCCAAAACCCCATGGCTTCTAAGCAACATAAAGATCTTCCCTTTCTGTCCTGACTGCAGACAGTAATTACTCTTTCTGGTATGTCATCAGAAAGACATTTGTCCTTCTTTATATCCTGCAAGGAATGAGCCTGCAGAACAGAGCACAATGGTAACAAAGGAACAGCTAGAAGATAAACTAGCTGAGGGGTTGTACTCACTGAATGCCTTATAGGCATTAAGCTACCTTGCTCTGATAACCAGGTGAAGATGCAAATATTCAGATGTGTTGATGGCTTGGATAGCTTCAGGGTAAGATTCACAAGTATTGTGTATTTCCACGGACAAAAGAAAGTCAAAAACTTAGGACTTAATGGCAGAACTCAGAGAGAAAGAATATGGAGAATAATATAAATACAGGGTGTCCTTCTTCTTCAGCACTAAAACTATGTCTTCAAAAAATTAAGCATAAAGGGTTCTGATTTTGCCATTTTCACCAAACTGATTCTATAGGCACGAATATCTTGAACCTCTTGAACCTTGTGCTCTGAGGACTGCTGTGATAGCGCCAGAGGCCCAGGAAAAAAAATCTGAACTCTGTCTGAACACTTTTATTACTAAGCCTGGATAGCCTAGACAAAGAGGACAGTTAGAGGTTCTCAAAGCAAGAATGAAGTCTTGAGCAGTCCAGCTTCCCACAACCCCCAGAAATCCTTTTGTGGGCTGAGAGACATAGATAAGGAAGAGCTGCCCAGCTGAAGTCAAGAGCCTGTCAGCCCAATTCATTCTTTATCTCAAGGAAAATAAGCTTCAAACTTCTTATCTAGAAGACAACTTCTAAGGCTTCTGAGCCCTGTCATAAGAGAAAATTGACAAAAACGTGGCACCTATTAGGCAAGAGGATGGTCAGACAAAGAACCCTTGTGAGATTCCTCTGCTGGTTACTTCAACAAACCCACTACTGGAGCAAACTGGGGTTTTACAGAGCGGCAGCAAGATCTTCTGGCAATGCTGTATGTTACACAGTACAGGCAAGCTGGAGGTCCTGACCTCGTTCCAGAATTTTCCACTCTCAGCACAGCCCTCTCACCCCTTCATTTTTCCATTTCAAGGAGGTCCCATGTTGAAAGGATCCGGTCAAATATACACATTTATTGTAAAATATAATAAATCTTATCAGCTTGTTCATCTCATCCTGTGGCAACAGTCAATTACATTCATTTGATTCAGGCTGGTTTGAAACTGAGCAGAAAGCATCTCCTGGAAAGCTTGTCTTGACTGACAAACCCCAGAAGCTGATCCAGGCAGGGCTCTTATTTCCAATAAGAAGATGCCTTGAGAAATTTCAAACAATGTGAAAGCTCCAAATAGGCCTCAATTCAGGACTGTGCCCTAAGCCTCTATGAGTACAATAAAGCAGTGATCAGGAAGGCTGCCAATCCAGGAGCATGGAGGGGAGAGGAAAGAATGCTGTGCTTGGGACATTCCTACTGCCCAATCTACCACTTTGTGAAGCATCTCTTGGCTGGACTGCTGAAAAGGCAAAAAGTACCAACACAAAAATCCTCCAAAGCACAATTCACCTCCCTGAAAATGGGCCTTAGTGGCACAACAGGAGTCCTGGAAGCACAGGGCCAGGCTGTAATTTCACCTGTCATTGGTGAAAGAGTTTCAGAGTTTTATTTAATGCAATGTGATGGTTGCATTTCATAATTTCTGCAGTTAAAACTCCTCTCCCCAAAACACTGTTTGCCTTGTTCAGAAAGGCAGATAGGAAACAGCTGTACCATGGGTGGCAGCTTTTTTTTTTGCTTGGTTTGGGTTTGGTTTTTTTTTGTCTTGGGGGCATAGAGTTTAGGCTTAAAACAATCTTTAGAAGCAGAGATCAGCAGAGCACGGCAGCAGACAGGAGGTGGGGTCCCGGGAGAGCAGGAGCGTGCAGCTTCCACCAGGGGGAAGTGTCCAGCAGCAGAAAAGCTGGCGGAACACCCCAGTAGCAGGGACAGGCAGGGAACACCCCGCTGTTGCTGATCCACCACCGGCATACCGGGACAGATCCACAAGCAGGTTTTAGCACGAATCTGTCTCTATCCCTCTCTGAAAAAGCCTTGCCATCCTTTGCCTTCTTCTTCTGCAAGACTCACAGCAAAGCAATATAGTTATGACATCTGGATTTTCTTACTGCAACAGTAATGTTTCCTCTTTAATATTAACATTCCAGAAAGGAAAATTACTCTAATTTATGCCATAAATTTCCACCTCATTCAAGAATAACACTGTCCCGAATTACCTTCTTATTACAACCTTCTAAAAACTTAGACATGCAAAAAAAAATTTATTTTTTTCCCTAATTAATATCTACAGCTGACGTAAAGGAAATACCTTTTTTTAAAGACTGAAAATACCAAAAAGATCCAAGAATCATACCGTTAAAAAAACCCCCACCAATATCCTTCAGACAATAAAATCAACAATTCAAAAGAAGTCTATTTCCCAGATTTAAAGACTTTAATCTCTTCTTCAGTTTTAATTCCTGTTGCCCTTTTCTTTGCCATACACACAAAAAATCTTTCATTTGAAATTCACATCATATATGTGACTGTTCAAAGAACACTGCAGTGTGTATTATACAGAGATCACTGGAACTGCTGCTCCATCAGTTCCCAAGAAAGAGGGCCAGGTGAATACAACTCAGAACTGTCTCCCCTCCCCAGGGCAACAAAGCACTGAGAGTAGGAGAGGGGAGGACACAGCACCAAAGAAAGCACAAGTGGAGATCCTGCATTTGATAGACCTGACACCTTAACTCCCCTTGTACACATCTGCACAGCAACTTGCACCCTCAGAGATCAGAACCCCTAGGATTTTTCTGCCTTCAGTATGCAAACTTGTATCCTAAGACACTCCATTTTACTGGTTTAGAAAACAAGTTCCTTGGACAAGGACTACAAGAGGAATGGGAGGCAGACAGGAATTAAGCGACCTGTCTGCGATCACGCTGCAAGCGGAAAGCAGAACCAGGACTGGAATACAAACTTGCTCACCTCATGGCCTTCCTTTTCATTCAGGACTGTCCAAGTGCACCAGTACCAGAGGAGCACTGAAACATCACATCACACCCAAATGCAAAGATGCAGCTGGGGCGGGGCTTTCTTCTCCATCCAAATTGTAGCATTTGTAAAAAGTAATGATCAGTCCAAGATGTGAAAAACAACCTCAGAACTAAGAATGATTGGGAGAAGTAAGTATTTTCAACTGCAATTAATGAGAGATATTGAAATTTTATCATTCCATTTCCAGAAGCATCCTAATTGTTAACCTACTCCCCCAGCACACTTACCTTTCCACTCCTTATACAAGACCCAAAGAAAGATTTTTGTGGGTGCTGTGATTCAGACATTTGGCCTGCATAGCAATGCTTTCTGCACCACACCCATCAACGTGGCCACTTCATTCTCAACTTATTTCTGCCCCCAGTGCAAATATGGATCATTTTAGTGGCTCCATCTGCTCTGTCAAAAGTGCTCAGACAGCTCAGCTATATTGCTTATTGAATTGCTTTAGGCATAGCAGCCCAAACATGAACTGTGTTACATTAAGGTTTTTCATCTTTATGGAAAAATGCTTGCTGTAAGAATCCAACTGTTCTTTGTATATTGCATTAAGTACATATATATTTTAAATAAAAATCTGGAATTTTTAAGATTTTAACACCATATTGAATTCTAAGAAGCCTGCAAACTTCAAACATTGGAGAAAGGAAGCAAGAGCGGAAAAACAGGCAAGAAATCTCTATTCAGCAAGTTCTTGAAATGTGCATAAGCAAATTAAATATTCAGTCTATTCAGCAAAATAGGAAAGCATATCAAAAGTGTTTCTGGCTAATAAAAAAGCATATTGAAAAAAGAGTAAGCAGAGATATTCCTCTGGTTGCCCACAGTGTCATACAAATCTTTATTTCTTCTCACACACCACAAGCCTGTAACCAAGATTCAGGCATCTGAACCCTCATTTGAGGTTTTAGGGAGCCGTGGGGGCTTCATGCACCTCAGATCCCAGCTCACAAGAGGCAGAAAAGATAAACCTCCACCAAGATAAACTAATTACTGACAGCAAGATGCTTCAACATGCTAAAAAAAGATCTTTAAAACACAAGATGAGTGATCTGAGAAACAATGTGGCCAAAATGTTATCAAATGTACACGATGGATTGTTCACAAACACAGAGAGCTTGAGGTTCATCCAAACAAACACCTAGAAGCCACTACTGGCACGCTTAAAATCAGAAGCTGAAATTTGGAAGAATTCCTCCAAAAACACTGTATGGGTTATAAAAGTACAAAGACCAGCAAGAGAACTGTAATCAATTTTTTTCAAATCACCCCTACCACTAAGTTTTCACTACAATTTCACTTCTATTATGCACTATTTGTTTGAAAGGACAGGGTGGGTACTGCTTTTCCAAATCAGAAATCAGCAGTTCTGACCAAGAGTGGATGTCTTCAGCTAAATACTTACGAACTTTTACTTATGAATGTTTCTCTTCTATTATGTACATTCATCTGTATATAAAAATATAAAAATGAATAAAATATTTTAACACAATTCTCAAAGAGCATAACTCGATTATCATCCACACTGGAACAGCAACATGTCAGCGACTACAGCAGAGCAAACAACTACTCAGTGAGATTTTGAGGCTCATAAAACTAAAAAAATCAAGAACTGTAGAAGAATTAAGGGGTTTTTTTAAGAAATTCCCTTCCTCACAAAGAGAGCACCTTCAAAGTACAGTAACTCAAGCAGCATATGGCATTTACATTTTCATCTAAATCTTTAAAGAAGCCCATTATTTCCTTAGATTTGAGAAAAGAACCCTGCTTTATTTCACCACACTAACCATAAATTATTCATTAATTCTGTTTGCTAACTCTGTAACTGAGCCCAGATGTTCCTGCTGGAGTGGCATTCCATAAGAGAAGTTAAATATAGCAAGCTGTATGCAAGGACCAGACTCTCTCTCTCTCCCCTCACTACAGCATGTTCAAATATTACTTGAGAGAAAACAATGAAAACATTTAAAAAATATTCTGAATATGTGAGTCTGAAATGCCACAGTCTGATCACAAAATTTCATGTGAAAGAGCCCCCACATATTTCATTTGGGTGTAACTGAAGTCACTGGTCCTGTCTCTGGGGAAAGGGTTGGCACTTTCACTCACCAGAGTAAACAGAAAATTTACAAGCGGAGGAACACTCCTTGCCATGCATCATTTACAAATATAAATGAAGACTTAAGTTTTCAATTACAAGAAACACTTCTGAGCCAGCTACCAAGGGCAACAACCAAGTTGATGAGGAATTGAGAGCGTTCTAAGGAATTTCTTATGGAATTGACACAGAAACTTATTGGTGGGAATCTTTAATCCATTTCAGTGCTTCACAAAAACAACCATTTTACACTAACAAAGATTATTAATGTTAACATTTATAATCCAACACTGAAAATAGTTCTGTTGAACAGAATGGAAATTACCACCTTCAGCCACACATTCAGCCACTCTTAGGGTTTCAAGCACTCTTCATCAACTGTCTTAAGCTAGTTTGGAAATGCCTGTTTTAAACTAGAAACTATTCCTGATCATTATATAGCTGGAGAAGAAGTGAAAGACAGGTTGAACAACACAGCGTCACTTTCCTTGGAGTTTGGAGACTCAGTTCTAAGGCCCACAACTCTTCTTCAGAAATGAACAGTGATCATGAGAGATTTTCAGAGGTCATCTAGTCCCTTTGCTGTGCTCCAAGGCAAGATTAGGACTGTCTAAAATATGTGTCTGATCTGTTCCTAAAAGCTTCCAGTGTAACAGATTCTGTACCATGAGTTTGCAGAGGGAGGGTACTTTGGAGAAGCTGTTATAAACCAGCGTGTTAATGGTGCCACTGCTTTGGTACCGGCTATCAGCTGCTGCCATCCAACTTTGCCACACTTGCATCTTGTAACCAAATCCTGCTTTTCTTTAACCAGCTGTGTCCATATGAGACTTTGCAAAATATGTTAAGATTAACTACTGTTAACAGAAGACATCTTCCCCATTAGCCAGCAAATAGGCAAACCACCCCGATGTGTATATATACCACCAGCCACCTTAGAACATAGTGAAACTGTCAGCTGCTCCTAAAAACATGAATACATGACTGAAGTCATACTTTAGTCATGGGCAGGTGTACCAGCACTACCTTTAGTCTCCTCAATGCCAATAATGTGAGAAACAATGGAGTGGTACCACAGGTCAACAGTCTCAGGGCAGTAAATATTTGTTTTTCCTACTCCACACCAAGAGAATTTCTTTATTTCTGACAGCTACTCAAAGTTAGCACAAACAGACACCACAGAGTTCTAATATGGACAATGACCTCTTCATTTTGCTGTGTAGGCAGATCTTTAAGGACATCTCACTTCTACTTCAGGAATTAGCTGGAAAGCAGTGAAAAGCAAACAAGAACACATTTTATTTAAGCTAGTCACCCTGGCAGCAAGTTACAACTGAGTCCACCTCTATGAGGAAACATTTCCTCTCCAACTTCTATGGAAGAAGAGAGGTATGCTATGCAAAACTTAGAAACTGGGCCCAGTTACAGTACTTGTGGGAGATGGAAGGTGACAAAGGATCTGGAGACTCTCAGAAAATAAAGACCATATGTTGCTAATGGTGGAAATGTGTGAAATCTTTGCTGGGGGGAAGGGAAGAAGGACACGGTGCAGGTGTGAAATCCCACAAGTCAAAAGAGAAGAATAGAAACTATATTAGATAGCCCACCTCAAAAAATATTTTCTAATATATGAGGAGAGCATTACAGTAAAAGAGAAAGAACTTTTAATCTCCTTTGCACTGCACCAATTTCTAGAACACTACTGAGAAAAAAAAATTTGTGGAGTGAAACCAGCACCTGGCATGTTTCCTTGTTTTTGCATAGTAACAGAAGCTGCATTAAAGTTTTGCTTTGGACAGCTAAATTTAGGAAGTGAAACATCAAATCTGATGCACTTTGCTTGTAAAGTCTTAGCTACACACTATACATAGCTGGGTACAATTGTTTGAAGCTACTGCTTTTAAGTTGTTGTTTAAGCAAGAGCCAGGCCCTTGTGAAGCTATCTGTATATCTGAATTTGTGCCTTATTATCCTTCTCCACAGGTTCTGTGTTTGAAAACAGGGATAAAACCTTAAATTAACAGGTATTCTAACAAATTTCAGCATCTGGCTAACTTTATAAAGAGGTTTATGTGAAAAGGAAGTCACCATTGAGACCTACCTGTTTGCATGACCTATTACTTAGGCAGAAAAAGAAATGTCACAAGGAGACTTCTTGGTTTGAATCTCTACTGATTTCTGCTACAGTAATCTACAGCAATTTAACCCCAAATCTAACAAGGTCTTGAGATTCTCCCACTTTTGGGAGTCTTATCTGGCCCACTCACTCAGTGCACACATATAGACTATTACATTCCAGCAGAATTATGACCAGATAGGGTTCTGCTGTAAGCATAACTGTTTTCTTTTGGTTTGTTTTTTTAAAGATTTGTTTTATGTTCATTTTTTCACAGAGAGATAACAAATATATTCAACATCAAAAAAAAAAAAAGAAAACAAATGTTTACTTTGGTTGTGCTAAGCAGCCAGGTGCTATAATACTGCAAGTTTCATCTGCAGTCTGCAGTGCTGTAAGTTCCACCATGTTAACCATCACATCGGTCTTGTGGCCAGGAAGTTTGGGAAGCACAGAAAGAATCTTCTCTGCAAGATTGTCACCATGATGACCAACTGCTCCTGAGGAAAACGGAAAAAAATTGAAAAATACCCAAAAACTATAAGTGCGTAACTAGAAAAACAGACAAACACAAAGAATTGAAAATAATCACATGTTTTGGGGAGAAGGACACTGGTTCTCCTAACATCAAAACCATATTTAGCTTTTAAAAAACATTTTTCTACAACAGTAAAATTAACTTCTAGAATGTGTAAAATTAAAAGCACTAACAACATTTTATAAAGATTAATTTAAAAAGCACAAATTAGACTTAGTTTTACAGCTGTTAGATATTCATTGGTTTTACACTGAGACATGAAAAACATTTTTCTTTCCCTAAGGAAGTTGTTAAATAATATTTGCAATGGTTATTAATAAAAAGCAAACAAATATTTATATATACACTCACATGCACACTATACTTTTCTACCTAAACTAATAGGGCTGTGCTTAAAAGGACTGTATACAAGTTACATAAATAGCTACCAAGGCAGGCCAGCCTAATATTAAAATAAACAATTACCAATGGCATGTCACAATCAAAATCATCACTTTTATATGAACTGAGGGCAGCTCAGGTGAAACAAACATGAAATAACTAAACCAACCCAAGCTACAAAGTATAAAATGTCAATTTGACTGTATTCCAAGAGAAACTCTGAACTCCAGCTGGCATGTTTCCTTCAATATTCCTGATTTCAAACACACATGCTTTTCTTTCCATTCATGAACTCTCAACGCAGGCTCTACAACTAGCTTAGAAAATATCAGGGCTGTGAGCCAAGTCAAAGCAGAAAAACATGACACACAGCACAGATAAAAAAGTCAAGAGAGAGGGACCAGAAACTTCATTGCCTTTAGGTCAGGAACAAGCTGAAGGTATTTGTATTTTGCTGCTTAAGCTACGGTTCAGCCATCAACACAGGGCTGGACAGCAGTGCTGAGCTTGGGATTGCTCTCCCGGCTTTAATCACAGAAAAACAGCGACGTTTGAAGCACCACTGAGAGGCAAGAAAAAGTTCTCTCAGGCTATGGTCCCACTCCATCTAAGTCTGTCTATGTGGCAGCTATCTGCTCTTATGTTTTCATCATTTAAAAAGACAGAAAAGATCTGTTTCAACAGCTGAATTAGCTTCACATGCTCCATAAATCCAAACAAGGCCCCTACATCAAGCACATTGCTGAGGTCAGATTATTAAATGCTCTTGGATAGCAGAAGCAGAAGACTGTCTCCAGCAATTCTACAGCAGCCAGGTATCCAGGCTGTAAACCATGGTTTTCCATGGTTTATCCACTATTCTGTATTGCAGAAGAAGTTGAAAAGAGAAGCAAAGATGAAGAAGGAAGAGAAAAGTGAAGTCAAACCCTGTGCTGGCAAAACCTTTATCCACAGAAATCAAAGAAGGCACATGTGTCCAGCACAGGGTGGTACTGCAGTGTGGACATCTGACAACTCGGCTGGTTCATCACCAATTTGTTTCACCAAAGACTACAACAATTACAGAATGACAGCAACTTTCTTTTCTACCATTCCCAGCCAGAGTTAAACCAGTGAAGTACAGATGGAACGAGCTGGGTTGTCTTTGTGACTCCCTAAGCTATCTTGTTCTCCAAAATCCCTACATTCTTATTAGATCAGTCACCAGTGAGGCACACTGCAACACTTGCACAGGGAAAACCGATGATAATCTTCTGAACCTCCACCCCCATGTACTGGAAGCAACATCTGTCTCTCCACACATGCTGCATGTGAGCAACGTTTAGCTAGGCAAGACACTTGGCTAAACTAGAAACACCTCAAATGCAAATAAACCTGCATTAATTATTAACATCTCTCCTTTCTTTTTGGCACAAGGGGAAGACTCAGACTACTCAAGGTGCTTCAATGAACAGGCAGTGCCATCTCTGTCTCTTTCCCACAACTGTTACTTCTTGGAGGTTTCCACTGGTCCACAGGTGCTATGGGCTTCTGCCATGCCTCATCAAATCAATCACAAAACATCTACTGGAGGTTTTAAGTGTCACTGTCACCCCTGATCAACTGCATAAATCAACCAAGCCTGAAAAGACAGTTCAACTTCACAAGACTAGGACAGGAAATCACAGGGAATCACTTCCAACTCCACTGACTTCAGAAGGGTGCATGAGACTCGTTTTGATCCTCTGTACTCACCCCTCCTGAGGACAGTCAACAGGCTGCTCAGCAGCTTCTCATGACCAACAGTGTTCAAGGCAGGTGATGGTTTTTAATGCTGCCAAAGTATTGACAGATCAAGCATTCAAGTGACAAGGAGTTATCTGACCACTGCAAAATAGGAGTTTTCATGCCAGGCTAACATCTGGCTTTCAGGTACAGGAACTCTTATGCATCATGCTGTTCTAATTTCACTTTTTCTTTACATTATAAGTTACAAACTGGAACAGGTGACATTCGATACAAGTTGTAGCTGACACAATTTGCAAAGTCAACCAATAAATTCTTTAACAGCAGCCACTAACAACACACCCTGTTTCCCTCAGAAAGACAGCAATGACAGGCATACAAGAAAATATTTTCCTAAGCTCATTACCAGTGCTGAATCAAACCACTTGCACTCCTATTCTTACTTTCTCCTACTAGCACTACTAGTACAAAACAAAACAAAAAAAAGCACATTTAAGGAACTACTGCATGCCACAGAAACAAAACAAGAACTTGGGCAATGGGAAGACTTTAAAGTCAGTTGCTAAACAGGAGGAGCTTGATTTTAAAAGCAATTCTGCAGTGCTCACTAGCCAACAACTAATGCAGCTAATTTCTATCAGGGGCTTGTCCTTCCATGAGTGTTTAAATATAAGTTGGTGTGCACCAAAACAGTATGCAAAGCATATCTTGGCCTCACTATCAAGCTTCCTTAACATCTGCTGTTTCACCTATTTTATAGATAGATCAGTTCAGGACAGGTGATTTTGAAAGATACATGGACAAACCCATCCCAGTTTTCATGATGTTTCAACAATGCACACTCACTCAATCCTTTTTTGAAAAATACCACCACTGGAAATACTTTACACTAAAGAACTCTAGTGGGACAATTCCCATGAGGCACCTTTCTTAGGGAACAAGTCACCTCTGTGAGAACAGGGTTTAAAATGTCAGAAGGCAGAAATGTTTATAACCATTCCCTTGAAAAAAGATAGATACTTAGAGCTCCAGTTCCTTATCAATGTTTTGACATACTCTTTAATCCAGTGTTAGTTTAAGATGACTTTGTTAAACAGTGCTGAAAAGCAGCCTGTATGTTCCCAGGAACAAGTGTGCAGCATTAAAGGAAACTAGAGCATCTTTCTACCTTGCCAAAAGACAGACCTACATTCTCCTCTGTGTAGATGAAAGAATATCAAAGCAGCCAGTTACCTATCCCATTATGCTGACTATTGAATCTTAAACAACAAAAATGCACCACAACTCCTCCCTCCAGCAAAAACCAAAAAACAATCTGCAGTCCAGCAGGAGGAGCACAGAAGCCCACAACCAAGCCCAGCAGCATCAGTGTACTGACACAAAAATATGACAGATTCCCCATCTCTCTCAGTCTGCTACTGCAACATATGTAAAGAGCAGCAAATCTGGAGATAATTACTTTACCTGTTCATGGCTTGTGTGATTTCTAAATCCTCTACACTGACCTAGTCACCTGCATTTTTCTTTAAGAAAAGCTCATTCAATTTATTTTCTTCTCTCTATAGAGCCACTATAACAAATTTAACATCAGAAGCACTTAGAAACCTATTATAAAAATTTGTGTGCCTTTTCCATGATAGCCATATCTTTACAAAAGGTGTCATGCCATAGCAGAAGCTGCACCCTGACCTGCACTAGTGAGTGTCCACACTTGAATATTTTCAGCAGCCATCACTCCTCACAACACAGTTTCAACCTCAAGTAACCATAATAATTTAAGAATCAGCTGTCTCCTGTGTTGAAGCCCCAGTCTAGTTCACAAAAAGGAGACTACTGTACTCAACAGACCTCAGTATTTATGTTTTCAAGACCTCAGCTTAGATGGTAAGGAAGAAAAAAACATGGGTTCATTTCCTCTAAAAAGACATTAGAGTCAATCCAGCAATGCATCACCTTGGAAGATGCTGCAAACAAAAAGAGCACGAGTAAAGCACTCCAAATTAGAAACATGATAACTATAATGGAAAAAATAGTTACAAACAAATGCTTAAGAACAAAAATAATCAAAAAGAGAGATTAGTCAGAACCAAAGTTTACCAGAAAGGCATGGGCCTATGTAAGGTTTCACTCTCATCCTCCACTGTGAAAGGGATTGTGTAGAATGATTAAGGCACACTGTGACTTTCTCGTCACTCATGTGGCTGCTCCCAGGCACAGAAATGGAATAGTACCTGCACTTCATTGATGAGCACCTGAACTGTGCCTTTTCTATCTGTTCAAATGCTGAAAACATTACAACCAGCACAAAGGTCTGATGCAAAGATGATGCCTAGCTGACAGTGAGGTTGGTGATCCAGAAATTTAAATCCAAGTTTGTAGCCTTGGCTCTTGGGGAACATTCCTATGATTTTGACAGACAAATATACAAAGGTTTTGACACCTATACAACGGTTATTATTCAAAACTATAGAGTAACTGCACAGGTACCCCCTGCACTCTTCTCTCTCTTTTGCCTCACTATACTGAATTTCAAAATTACCTACACATACCAGTGGGTAAGACCCTGTACTTGCAATAGTCCAGATCCCAAATGTTGCAAAGCTTGAAAGAGTGGGAAGAGAAATGTGTCAAGCTGTTCTGAACATCAGTATCTGAAAGGTAAAATGAGCTTAATAAATGAAAACAGAAACCTGGGGAACTCCAAAATACCGCTTCATAAAAGGTGTGAATATTGGCAAGGTGGTAACCAAGAAACACATGGAAGGAACACTGGATTACAGTATGGTACCACAACACAAATATTTGGGGTGCAAATGTTAGAGGAAGAAAATTAGAAAAATTAAGGTGCCAGAGTCAGATCTGACTTTTAAACAGCATCACTTACCGGGGTACTCCTCTAGTTGGGAAGATTTATTCTGCTTTTTAAAGCAGAGTAGTGGACATTAAAACAATACTTGGCAAACAAAAGCATCACTAAATATGCATACAGATTAGGGACACTAGTAACAAAGTTTTATACAATCAGAATTCATGAAGTGAGCAAAGTATTAAACCTGCAAATCCCCCTCAGGGTATAAAAACACGTCCCACCTTCTGGGAACTGATTATCCATAAGATCCTACACTGCAAGGGTAGGCAGTATCCATGTCAACACAGTGAGGGCAACAAAGGTCATAAAAAGAAGATCCCTGTTAGAGCTCAGCTGATTGTTACACCATGTAGGACAAAAAGGAGAATTCATTAACTTAATTCAGCATTCTTCTCTCTATTCATTAGTTCAGCATGCATAAGCAATGCTGAACACACACAAAAATATAATATAAAAAGTATTCAACACAGTTCTAGGTAAGAATGGAAGATGAGCTAACAAATAAGACATATTTAAGTGGAACTCCTTTAGAAATCATCTAGAGCTACCTAAACCTGTGCTCCATCCAGGCCTTTGAGTTAGAAGACAATTGCCTTCTGATAGTCAGTTCAGAAGGATGCAAAGTCACTTTGTTCAAAGCAGTAGCCTGACTTAATTAGAAAGTAGCCCAGCACTTGCTCTTAGTCAACTTCCACGTTGTTGTGGAAATCCTGTGGAATATGAAAGCATTCTCATAATTCACAGACACATAACCAACACTGATCTCTACAGCCCACGCTCTGGACAAGATTCAGATCTCAATACGACACTAAATTCAAAATCTTGCATCTTTAGAGAGGGGAGATTTGAAAAGTTGTTTGAAATGAGTTCCAAATGAGAAAGTCTACTTCAAAGGCTTCCAGCTGCACCGAGCTGTCATTTGAAAAGAAAATTTACTTGTTTTCACACTGCTGACTGCAAATACACATCATAGCTTGAAAAAAAGATCCAGTGGCCTAGCTGCCAATACCAGACTGAAGACTGCAGATAGGAAGAAGCCTTAGCTTTTACAAAGTGTAAGGCTGAATGAAGCTCAACAGACTCATTCATCTGAGAGCCAAGAAGTGGAGTCAGAGGTACGAGGCAAGGGAAGAAAGAACATAAAAAGCTCGATATGCCTAAGAAAATTAAGGTTTGGGTACAACTTAATTCTGCCATTTCCATTTTCTTTAAAACTGATTTCACAATTTAAATGCTGGGGGGTTTTGTGTATTTTTTACTGTATGGTTTTTAGCAAACCAATGAGACAAATCTCACCATGTGCCACTAATTTCAGGCCCATACAGAGCCCTACCTCTGAAAAGCACTGGATTTTTATTCCTTCAGTTTGCATTGTAGTTGATAGCAAGAGTATCATGTCCAAAGCATAGGAATAACTCAGTGAAATTACCAATGAATTCTGGAAACATTTGTGGGTAACAAAAGAATGGTTGCATGAAGGGATCTTAATTTCATTTATGGACATTGAGAAAAAACAAATCCTGTAACTTCTCATCCTTACTCCAAGAGCTTTGATGTTTCCTTCCAATGCTGCACCTCTACAGTCCTGATGTTATCTCTGAAAAACCTTCTCCTACTGAAGTACAAGATTCCACTCTTCTCAGGTTTAAGTTGGTACCAATTATCTCTCTTCATACCTCCTCAAGAGTCTCCTTGTCAGGCAGCTTCCTGTCATCCCACATCTGGTTCTTCTTCTTGGTTTTTTATTTCTTCTCACCATCTGAGTACATAAATAAATCCTTGCCCAGTTCCCACCCCAAACCAACACTCCTCTCACAATTTCATTTTAAGGCTCCTTATCCGAGTCCACTCTCCTGCAGTCTTCCAATCACTCTCCCCAACCTCAGCACAGCATTAACTGCCCAGATCCATAGCTGCTCTTTAGCACACTGCTAACAGCTATGAACCCTACAGCAGTGCAAGGATACACAATGGCAGAATTGTGGGAGGAAAAAAAGTAAGGAGGAAAATTAAGAAGCAGATCAGCTGCAGGGTGCAACACTGTGCCAAGTACTTGCTACATGCCAACGTGGCAAAAATTACCACCTGAATTATTGCCTGCAAACAGAAGCAGGCCCACAGTCTGTGCATGCCAGCAGGAGGTATGTATGACAGGGATAGCAAATGCAGCCACTCCTATAAGAACAAACACATGCACAGAAACACTTCCAGGCATATAGATATGGCAAAGGGTTATACAGAGATGGGTGCCTGCTTAGACTGATATAAGGACAAGAGTGACAAGTAGGTACACTGGATGCCTCACAGCAATCCATAAGGCTGAGTCTGAAAGGTGCAGACCATTTCCTTCACACCTCAAGGTGGCACACAGGCACCGTTAAGGTCTCCAGTTTGCAGCAAAATGGAAGGGCTGGAAACAGACCTTTGGATTGCCAGCAGAGCCTTCTGCTTTACTCCTCATTTCTGTGATCCACTGGGATACAAGAATGTGCAAGCAACCATCATGGCTATGGGGTTAAACACACTCCCAGTGCTGCCAGATGAAGAGCTGTTTGCACACCTGGTGGATTAACATGATTACTCTTCAAACCACCAGCCTTTGGAAAGGAACAGCATACTGCTTATTCTGTAAGACCATGTTAAACACGAACCAAGAAGAACAGGAGAGCAACCAGCTCAGTTCTGCCAACTTTTCTCCTAATTTGGAAAGCAGCACCAGTTCATCAGGAGGTTAAATATGACTTTGGGGTCACTGATCACCAGGGACCACCACTTAACCAAACCATTTAAGCTATTTCTGCATGAAAGGTTGCACTAGGGGTATTGGCACAACGTCTGGAGCCATGGAAGCAGCCTGTAAGGTACTTTTCCAAACATCTGGATACTGTGAGTAATGATCTGGATGCTTGAGAACACTGGTAGCTGCACAGCTTTTAATACAGGAAGCATGAAAATTGACAATGGGACAAAAGATTACAGTATACATATCCCACGTGGCAACAGAAATTAGGACGTTGGGTATCACCAGCAGAATGCTGGAACACCAAGTTTTCCTACTGGAGCAGGACGATGTTGAACTTATGGTAACCAGTGCTTTGAACCCAGCCATGTTTCTCCAAGCTTCAGAAGAAGCCCAGAGACACACCATGACTGCCTGGTAACCACTGAACAAGAGTATTCTAGGAGATCAGACCTCAAGAACAAGCCCATCCAGGACCTGGAACCGGAGCTGTATTCCAATGGGAGGAGTGTGGTACAAAGTGGAATGTGGATTTTTGGTAACACCAGGTCACCAGGGTTCCCACAACTACCTGACACCCTCTCGGTGGGGTGGGTGTGGGTCCCCTACAATGGCAGCCCATACCAGCCGCGGATTTCTTACCAGCGAGGTCCAACGTCCTGTCCACAAAGATGACAGAGGCCTTGTTGGTGGCCGTCCTCCTCCTGTTTCTGGCCGGGGCGTAGCTTGCCAGCTCAGCGGCCACGACCCTGCTGAGGGCCCCCACAGCGAAGCTCTCCTCCCGCAGGCCCAGGGCGGCGAAGAGCGAGTCGAGGTCGCCCACCAGAGCCCGCACCGCCGCCCGCAGCTCGGCGGGCAACGCACCCAGCCCGACCTCTGCGGGGCC
>VZRX01010810.1:0-15864 GCA_013398075.1 Notiomystis cincta
GCACAGCCCAGCACAGCCCAACTCAGCCCAGCTCAGCCCAGCACGTGTCGCCGCTTCCCGCCGGCGCGGAGCATCCCCGGGGCCGCATCCTCCGCTCCCCCCGCCCCGGGCAACGAGCAGAAACCCCCGCGGGGAGCGGGGTCAGCCCGGGCCACGAGCCCGGAGGTGGCACTCGCACCTCGGGGCCTCTTCCCCACGCTGCGACCCCCACCGCAAACCGCGCGTGTCCCTGTCCTGCACTGACAGCGATGGCAAACACCTTCCTGCCTCCCGCTCCCCTAATTCTGGGCTTCTGGTCCTTAATTCCGGGGTTCCGAATCCTTAATTTCGGGGTCCTGAACTCCCCGAGCCTGTTCCCAGAGCAGCAGCGTCCCCGTGGGACGCACGGAGTGTTGGTCCCCCCTCGTTCGGGGCTGGGAAAGCTCGAGTGTTCCTGCTCTCCCAGGGCTAGGGGAGCAGCCGGCCTTTGTCTGGCCGGGACAGCGCTTAGGCTGGGCTTAATAAATTATTCCTGGAGGAAAAAATGCTGGATGGGAGAGAGCGCGGGGGCTCAGGCTCCTCCTGCAGAGCTCCGCTGGCATCTGGGAACAGGGCAGAGAGGATTTAATCTGTGATTCCCGGCGCTGGGAAGTGGTCAGGATTTGCTGATCTGAGTGGGAGGTGGTCGGGATTTGCAAATATCGCCATAAAAAAATGAGGGAAATGCTTGGAGAGACCTGGGATAACCCTGGAGGTGCCACCGGGGAAGTGAAACTTGCCACGTTGGCTTTTCGCTGCCGTTAAATAGGAAGGAAATCGAGGCAGAGCACTAAAAAAAAAAACAAACCAAAACAAACAAAAAAAAAACCCCAACCCAAACAAAGTGCAGGGAAAACTTCCCAACGCAAAGCGATCCGTAAGGAAATACGGGCTCGGCTTCTCCCTCCGCTCGCCGGTGGCCCCGGGGTTGTGCAACAGCCAAATCCACGGGCAGGGGTTGTGTAACCCTGGCAGAAATAGGCCAGCGGCACAGCCCGGCTCGGGCTCCGGGCCGCTCACGCCTTCCTTATCGGGAGCTGGGAATAATGGAGAGGGAAAGCTTGGATGAAGGAATTCGCATTCCCTGCCCACCGGGAGAAGGGTGTGCGAAGCCTCAGGAACCGGCTTCGTTTCCCTCCCGGCTCCAAAACCCAAATAAAAAACCTTGTTGAGATGGGAGGGAGGAAAAAAATATCCAGGAGCCACCGGCCAGAGCTCGGGATTCTGCAGGACAGGGCACTGCCCTCCCGGCCGCCTCCACAACTGGATCTCTCCGGGATATTTTTAAACAAATTCCTGTGAATCCTCGCAGTGAGGCAAAGCTGGGAGAGAGCACGGAGCTCAGCTTGGCTCAGGGAAAGGGGAGAGGGGGGAGAAGCCAGCTGTCCCACCTGGCTGCTTCCACCACGGGTGTAAAAATAATCCCTGGCTTAGAAATCTCCCCGGGCAAAGAGAAAAGCAGGGGAGTCCCTGGCACAGGGAGGTGTAGGGGATGAAGTTCTTAGAAAGCTGCGATTTGTCTGGTTGGGTCTGCTTATCAAACCCTCTATTTGAGACTGTATTTGGGGGAAAGAATTGCAGGTGGTAGCCTGTGATGTGTTTTTCCTTTGGATCAGGCAGAAAAGGAGCTCAGCTGGGGTAAAAAGTGCCTTTTCCAATAGCTGTTGTTTGAGTCCACCTCCAGGCCTTGAAAATACCCTCAAAAATGGGATTTCTCTTCCCATTCTTGCCACGGAGCAGCTTTACCTGCTCTGCCACTCATCTGGGGACACATTACCCTCATCCCCAACTCCTGCCCTTTTCCTGCCTGGAAAGTGGGTTGTCCAGACTTATCTAACCCCCAAGGGATTGTGCAAACTTTAATTAGCCTCGGCAGCGTCCTTTGAGGTCCCGGCTTGGCAGTTCTCTGCCGCTGCCCTGCGTTCCCTTGGGATGTGCCGGCTTCCCTGGGCTTCCTGCTCCCCCGGCCTCCTCATGCCCTGAGCGGCCCTTCCTCCCCAGCCCTCCCTCACAAGGGCAGAACTGCGGATGGAACCGACCCTCCTGCATTTGTGGCCGTTCCCAAGCAGGGGCAGGTTGTCCTTGTTTTGGTTATTTTTGATTTCTCCCTGGCCGAGCGGTTGGTTTTACTCAGCTGATTCCTCCCTGTGGATATGGGAGGGGCACCTATGGCAAATTCCTGGAAAACCAACTTAACAGCTTCCCTCAAGGCTGTCAGGTCAATGGCAGGAGCCAAGGTCAATGTCAGGACAGGTTTTCCCACCTCTGGGGTCTTTGGGAAGCCATCCCGTGTCCCCTCCACCTCGTCAGAGCTGCCCAGCCTCAGTTTCCCTCCACTGGGGGATGCTCCCTCCATCCGAGGGGGATCTTGGGGCCAGTGGGGCTTTGCCATCCAGCATCCAGGAGGGATCTCTGCCCAGAGACCTTCTGGGTTTAACGTGGGGAGGAGGAGGACGAGAGGCATGGCGGTGCCTCGGGGCCGGTGGGACACGGGAGCAGTCGGGTGTCTCCAGTTGCAGAGCTGGAAGACAGAGCTTTTTCCGGGCTGAACTGGGGTTTTGTGGGGCTCTGGGGCAGCGGGGTCACCTGAGGCTGGGTCGGGTGGATGCTCCGTGGTGTCACTTCCTCACCAGCAGTGCCCGGCTCCACCTCCGGCGTGGATCCAGCTGCTGTCCCGGGGCTGAGGATGGGGCGGAACCGGCCGGGCAGGAAACATCTGACTCACCCCGGCTCGGGATGACTCGGGGCCTGTGTCATCCCAGGCTCGGCTGTGGAGGGAGGGCACGTGGGCTTGGAGTCGGCGTGCAGGAGCTGAAGGACGTGGGTGCCAGCAGGGCCAGGGCTGGGGAGGGTGGGTGCAGCCCAGCATCACCCCGGTGTCACCCGCGGCAGGTCGGGCAAGGGGCCGAGCCGGTTCCCTGTGCTGAGTCACCGGGGGTGGGACAGGGACCGGCATGGGCAGCGTGGGGACTGAGACCTGGGACAGGAATCAAACCTCAGCAGCGTCAGAGGCCTTCACCCTGCAGCCTCTGCTGCTCCTCTGCCTGGCTCCCCCCAAATTCAGCACGTTTTGGGTGGGGTGGGGGCACAGCTGCTGCTTGCACAGCACCCCCGTCCCAGAGAGGCAGGGAGAGAGCCAACATCCCTAAAACTGCAGGGGCTCTTACAAAACAGCATGCCTGGAGTTAGAAACTGGGATAGGGAGGGAAGTAATTTAAAGAAAATCTAATTCCCAGCAAAAATGGAGAGAGGGGTGGCAGTGAATGCTGTGGGTTTGGGGTGTTCCAGCCCCACATTGCTTCATCATCTCACACACAACAAAAGTTTGGCTTTGTTGCCCAAAAATTAAAGAATCTGTCCCAGAAAGCAGCCACCCTCTCCCACTGTTCTGCTTTTGCTCAAAAAGCTGCTGGAGTCAGTCACATCCAGCTGAAAAACACAGCGAGGGGACTGGGAGCTCCCACTCCAGCTCCTGGCAGCCACGTGGCTTCGGAAGAGGATTCAGAGTGAAATCAAAACAAAAGGCAAACAGCTTCCCTTTCTTGGAACCCGGGCTCAGTGATGGGAAAGATGTGTTGGGACCTTCTGCACAGGGCCAAAGGTGCCCAGGCCCTGCCCTTGCCCTGCAGCGGTGCCAGCAGCCACAGCAGCCCTGCCCCTGTCCCCAGCGATGGTGACAGGACCCCTGCAAGGGCAGCCGAGGAATTTATGGAATCCTGGGATGGTTTGTGTTGTGTTGGAAGGGACATTAGAGCCCACCCAGTGCCCCCCTGCCATGGCAGGGACACCTCCTGCTGTCCCAGGCTGCTCCAGCCTGGCCTTGGGCACTGCCAGGGGTCCAGGGGCAGCCACAGCCAGGGCCTGCCCGCCCTCCCAGGGAACAATTCCTTCCCAGTACCCCATCTAACCGTGCCCTCTGGCAGTGGGAAGCCATTCCCTGTGTCCTGTCCCTCCAGGCCCTTGTTCCCAGCCCCTCTCCAGCTCTCCTGGAGCTTCTTTAGACACTGCAAGGGGCTCTGAAGGCTCCTCAGAGCCTTCTCTTCTCCAGGCTGAACAGCCCCAACTCTTTTCTATGGATAATGGCATTGACTTGGAATTAAGTCATTTGAAGACAAGTTAATTAATATTTCCACAGCACTGATCCCCTGGGGTCCAGGCTCCTTAAGAGGAGTCTTGAGGAGTGGAAGGGTGTCCAGCTGCAGCACTGGCACTGGAGCCATGAGTCTGGAAATGAAAAGCTGCTTTTTGGGTTGCTTTAAGCTCAGCTCAGCTCAGGCTGGCTCAGCTCAGGTCACCCAGCAGCAGGAACTGGGCAAGCTGAGGTTTCCTCACTGGTGGGGCAGGCAGCCCTTTCCCAGTGGCCGTGCAGCCGGGACAGGCGACCCTGGGCACCTCTCCAGCATCCGGCATGGAAATGAGCTGAGCCTTGGAGACAGCCTTGAGCCAAGGCATGGGGATTTGCTGGGGTTTGGTTCAAAACCGTGGCATTGAGCTCATTACACCCACAGCTGCTCCGTGATCCGGAGCTTTAACACGGTGTCCTGGGCTGGGGCATGCCCAGCGCTTCCCAGCTTCCATCCCTTCCTTCTCCCTTCAGACTGCTTGGATCTCCTCGAGGAAACACTCTTGTTTGGGCTGGGAGCTTTCCAGAATTCCATTACCCCCTTCAGGACCCCAACCTCGTGACTTTGTTTGGAATTGGCAATCTGACATCAGATATTCCACGATCTTCAGCAACATTAAGCAACTGAGAAGGAGTTTTGTCCTGAAAGATGCTCAGGCTCAATTCCCTGTTTTATCCCATCTTTGTCACAACTTGAGGGGTGCTCAGAGGAATGAACCAGGCCACAGGGCTGGGAAGTTTTGGGAGGGACAGTGTCCCAGGCTCTTCCTTGGTGGGGCAGGTGCAGCCAGGGTGGTTTCAGTGGGGAAGGAGCTGTCCCACTGCACGCCCTGCGCTGCCTTAGCTGCCAAGTGGGGTGATAGCTACGCTGGGAGAAGATGATCCAGGTTTTAAAGGGCTTTGGAGATTAGAGGGAGGTCACCCTGTAGCTCAGGCCGAGGTTATTCTTGGTGTGCTGCAGCCTGGAGGACATGGGGGACGTGCTGAGCAGTGCCTGTCCTGGGGAAGGAGGGGAGGCCTCAGGGGGCTTTCCCTGTGCTGGGGTTTTTGGGTGGGAGTCTTCACTGCCGAGCTCCCAAAGCACCCAGGTTCCCTGGGAGGAGGATCCTCTGCTCTGGGTTGATGGCATTGACTGATAACCCTCGGGATAAACCTTGGGACAGCTCCTGGCACAGCCCAAGGGGAGGTTTCCTACCCTGGGGCTGGCATGGAGGAGCTCCAGCCCCGGAGCCACCTCTTAACCAGTTAACTGGAGGTTACTGGTGCCAGCAACCAGAGCCTGAGCACATGGGAGGGAATTTTCAGCGGGTGAAAGCAAACAGGAGGGGAGGGAGGAGAGTGTTTGACTTCCTGCTGCTGGGGTGGATAAGGAGAGGCTGGTAAACAACTGGTACCAGAAAATCTCCATGTTTCTTCACCTTGGCCTTTCCCTCATGTCTACCTGGTCTTCCAGCTCCTGATTTTGGGAAGGAGATGAAAGCACCAGGAGAAAGGGAGAGGAGGTTTCACCCATCACACCAGAGGATGCTGCTCTGCAGGGGATGCAGCATCACTCTTGGAGTGTGCTGGGCTTTCCTCCATCCTCTGACCTTGCAAAGGGCTCTCAGCTCCCAAATTTCCAACAGCACTCAGGGTGGGGAGAAAAGGGTGTGCTGGAGCACCCTGAGCCTGAGACACAGGCAGCCCAAACCGCAGCAGGGCTGTTTTGTCCTGGCCAGGCTCAGAGTGGCACATCCCTGAGCGGGGTCACGCTGGGCCAGGTGCAATTAGGCACCCACAAAATGCCCATTTCCTCCAGCACAGCCCCATAAAGCACAGCCCCAAAAGGCACAGCCCCAAAAGGCACAGCCCCAGCCTGGGTTCCAGTGACCTGGTGTTACGTGCCTGCAGACAGGTGAGTGCACGGGGTGGAGTTTTCCTCTTGACTTCTCAGGGCTTGCAGCTGCCCTTTAATTAATTTTAAGTGAAGCTAATTGGAACAGGGCATCGTTTGGGAGCGGGCAGTGTCCGGCCAGGCTGCACAGACACGCAGGGTGCTGAGGGATGGCTGGGGAGGAGCTTCTCCAGGCCTTTCCCAGGCAGGACGAGGTGCTTTGATGCCTTTTATAGAAGGGTTTCTCCATATCTCCAGCTCAAGGGTACAACAATTTCCAGGAGTGGGAGGGGCGGATTCCTGCCTTCTCTGGCCACGGCGCCGTTTGTGTCACTGCAGCACTCACTTGTGTCACTCCAACTCCCACTTTTGTCACTCCAGCGTGGTTTGCTCGAGGGTGTTGAGTAGTTCTTGGCTCTTGGGGTGATCTCAGCAGTGGAGAAATGACAGGGCAGTGGATTCCTGACGAGCATCCTTGGTGTGGGAAGAGGCCCCAGGGGTCAAGGTCAAGGTGTGTTGATGCCGTGGAATGGGAGGGGCTTTGCACCTGGAAAACCTCCACTGCCGACCTCCTGACTCACTCCTGAGTCTGAATTCCTCCTTCTGTAGCAACCTGTTTGGGTGTCTGAAGGTGACTGAGCGGGAAGATGCTTTGGAGCATCAGGAGCAACTTGTGGTTCAGCATTCCCAGGTCTGGGAAGGGGATGCAGGGTGGCATCTGCTGAGCACCTTGGAGAGAGTGCAGGAGCAGTGGTGGGCGATGCCTGGGGTGAGCAATTCCAGCAGTGCTGCCATGTCCTGCCCTTTGGGGTGGGTCAGAACCTGCTCCTGCTCCCTGTGTCACCCCCAGCAGCCATGGGGGGGCTGGACAGTGTCCTGAGCGTGTCGTGGGGCCTGTGCCCATGTCCCCACCCTCCTCCTGACCTTTGGGCTTCCTCTCCACCCTTCAGGTTGACAAGTACCTGTACCACATGCGGCTCTCCGATGAGACCCTCCTGGAGGTGTCCCAGCGTTTTGAGAAGGAGATGGAGAAGGGGCTGGGAGCAGAGACCAACCCCACCGCCTCCGTGAAGATGCTGCCCACCTTCGTCAGGTCCACGCCAGATGGCACAGGTGGGGTGAGGAGGGAGGGCAGGGGACACCCATCCTCCTGCACTGCCACCAAGGGATGGCACCCCCAGCCACCCTCTCTGCTGGTCCCCGGGGCTCCCCGCTGCTCGTGCTGAGTGTGGGGAGGGCCCTCGTTGCCGCTCGGTGCTGGGGCTGGAGGGGCTCCCAGTTCCCGCTGGCTGGAGGGAGGAGGGAGGCTGGAGGAGGGAGGAGGGAGGAGGGAGGCAGGAGGCCGCCCTCGCGTGCCCTTGCTGGCAGGACAGAGACAGTCACGGGTCCGGCTCCTCAGGTTGCGGCAGCAGCGAGGCGGCCGCGCTGCCAGCGCTGTCAGAGCCACCGGGGCCCTCCGAGCAGGCTCTGCAGCCCTCACCACGGGGCCTCTCTGCTCCACACTCGGCCAGCACATCCCCCTGGCCCGCGGGGCTCTCCCTGGGGCAGCCAGGGCAGGCTCCCCGCTCCCTCTCCCAGCCTGGTCTTCTGGGAAGGAGCTCATCCCTTGCCCTCAGGTGTGCCCGGGGACCACCAAGAGTTTGGAGCGGTCCTGGCTGCTGAAGGGAAGGAGGGATGGAGCTCTGAGCAGCTGAAGCTGCTGCAGTTCCATGTCTGTGCTGGCAGCAGCCTTGGAGAAGGCCCAGGGGTGGTTGGTTGTGTTGGATGGAGTTACTTGGAGCTGGGGCTGAGATCTGTGCAAAACCTCAGTGGCAGAGCTGCTGGTCACCAGCAGGACAGGGGGACAGGGAGGGACAGGGCCAAAATCCCTCATGGCTGCTGGCTATCCCCTCCCTGGAGCAAGGACAGAAGAGACAGAACCATGGAATCACAGAGTCACAGGCTCATGGAAGGGGCTGGGCTGGAAAAGTCTCTACATTGGTCAACTCCAACCTCTCCCCAGCACTGCCTTGGCCACCACTGACCCATGTCCCCAATTGCCACACTCACACAGCTTGTAAATCACCCCAGGGACAGGGACTCCACCACTGCCC
Organism: Notiomystis cincta; assembly: GCA_013398075.1. Lineage (NCBI taxonomy): Eukaryota > Metazoa > Chordata > Aves > Passeriformes > Notiomystidae > Notiomystis > Notiomystis cincta. Next base: position 8,108 of record VZRX01010810.1, read on the forward strand.
TGGGCAGCTGGGCCAGAGCTGGACAGGCCTTTCCACGAAGGAACCTCCCCAGTATTCACCCTAAACCTCCCTTGGCACAACTTGAGGCCATTTCCTCTTGTCCTGTCCCTGTTCCCTGGGAGCAGAGCCTGACCCCCACCTGGCTGCTGTCCCCTCCTGTCAGGGAGCTGTGGGGGTGACAAAAGGTCTCTGCAGCACTGGGCACTGTTGGGTGTTTGCTGGTGATGTCTCAGTGAGTCTGGGGATGGTGGTGGCACCTCCTGTGTCCCTGGGGAGAAACAGCCATCATGGAAAGGTTTGGGTGAAAAGGGACATTAAAGCCCACCCAGAGCCACCCCTGCCAAGGGCAGGGACACTTCCACTGTCCCAGGCTGCTCCAAGCCCCTTCCAACCTGGCCTGGGACACTGCCAGGGATGGGGCAGCCACAGCTTCTCTGGAGAAACCTGTGCCAGGGCCTCTCCACCCTCACAGGGAGGAATTCCTTCCTAATAATACCCAACTTAAGTCTCCCCTTTTTCAGTTTAAAACCTTTCCTCTGTCCTCTCACTACACCCCTGCTAAAAGTCTGTCTCCACCTTCCTTCTGAGCCCCTTTAATCCTCGAAGCATCCCCTGATCTTGGCCCCCAGCTGCACCTACTCCCAAAAGCTGGACCTGGCTGCCTCCCCCGGGATTGAGATTCCAATCCAGTTAAATGTTGGAGAATATTTTTAATTACAGGGATGGCCAGGAGCCGCCCCTGGGCACGGGAACTGGTGCAGCCGAAGGTGCTGAGTGCTGGTGAGCCTGTGTCAGCACTTCAGCACCCTGACCCGCCGTGGGGGGAAGGAGCAATCCCTCCCCATGCCCTTACAAGACAGATCCTTGGCGCCCTTCCCTGTATCCAGCTTCTCCAGTGTCCCAGCTGGCATTTCTCACCCGGGGGAGGGGGGAAGGAGGAACAGCAGCATGGAAAATGTCACATGAGAGGGATGCCAGGGCAGTCACGGCGCTGCAGCTGCCCAGAGGGGCTGGAAAATGTGGGAGTTTTGAGCAAATCCCAGGGAACTAAGAGCTGGGATTCCTTGTCCAGCTCTGGATCCAGCCTCTGAGTGGCATCAGTGTCCCTTGGGTTTTGGGGAGGGGTTGGAAGGTGGCACATCGGGGCTGGGGGCTTGGTGACAGATCCCTGGCACAGATGGTGTGGCAGCAGCTCGGGAGGAGCTCAATGTCCAGGGCTGTGTCCTTCCTTCTTGCCTCTTTTTAAAGCTCCTGGGCAAAGTCTGCCCTGGGCTGGGCACCCACTCCCACTGTGCCAGGTGCCAGCAGCTGCTCCCAGCCCAAGGACAGGTTATTCCTCTGCTCCAGCCCTGCTCCAGCCTGATGCTGGTGCCACAGGGCTCCCAGCCATCCCCCTGTAGAGTGTCCTTGTCCTCCCTGCCCTCCTCCTGCACCACCTGTGCCCATCCCTGTCCTCCTTCCCCTCCTCCTGCAGCCCCTGTGCCCATCCCTGTCCTCCCTGCCCTCCTCCTGCACCACCTGTGCCCATCCCTGTCCTCCCTGCCCTCCTCCTGCACCACCTGTGCCTATCCCTGTCCTCTCTGCCCTCCTCCTGCAGCCCCTGTGCCCATCCCTGTCCTCTCTGCCCTCCTCCTGCAGCCCCTGTGCCCATCCCTGTCCTCCCTGCCCTCCTCCTGCACCACCTGTGCCTCTGCTCTGGGATTAGACCCTGTTTAATGCTTAGTGGGATCCCAGCTCCCTGGATCCAGGAGGATGAGAGGTGCTTATGGAAATACAAGGTCACATCTGCAGGTTAAGCCAAAACACAGCCCTGGCTCCTGGCTCTCAGTGGCTTTGCCATTCCAATGTGGTGTGATAAGAGGAGGGAATTCTGCTTTGGAAGCAGAAACTCTTCTAAAAACAACTTTCCTTGCTTTGCTCGGCTCTGGCACCACTGGAATGCCACCATGCCGTGCTGGCAGGGAGGTGGTGGGGAAACAAATCCCAAATAAGCTTCTCCTTGGAGCCCCTGTGACTCTCCCAAGGGCTTTCCCTGCTCAGTGCAACCAACACCCTCCTCCCTGCTCCATTCCTGTTTTTTCCAGGCTTTTCTGGGATCACCAGGTTTCCTCCTCCACACTGGTGTTGACACAAGGATCCTGTGGTGCATCCTCTGTTAAGCCCCAGCAGCTGATAACCCCAGCCTGGAGCTTTCAGGAGAATGCTGCAGGACTTGGGGGTTAAATCCCTGGAAATCTGAAGGATGGCTCTTGGCAGCATCTTTCCCTTGGCTGGGGGTCTCAGCTCCTGCCAGCAACCAGCTGCCTCTGCAGGAAAACCCAACTCAGGTGGTGCATGGGCTTGAAAGGCTTGGAAAAAGTTGCTGTTTTCATGCCCAGAGTGCCATGGCTGGGGATTTACCACATTCCCAGCCAGGTTTGCCAAGGAAGCTGTGCCTGCCCCATCCCTGGGAGTGTTCAAGGCCAGCTTGGATGGGCCACAGGGCGTGGTCCAGTGGAAGGGCAGGGGAGTGGAACTGGATGGTCCCCAACCATTCCATGATTCCATGAAGTAGCTGGAAGGGGAGGCTGTGCCAGGGGTGGCAGTGGGAACTGCCCAGTCTGTGCCCCCTGCAGTCTGTGCCTCCCAGGTTTCCCTCCTATTTTTTGTCAATCCCATTTGCAGAGGATTCCTGTGCAGTGGGATTGCAGTCGGTTGGACCCGAGCTGGGGTCTCTGGGTGTTTCCTCTGAGGTTTCCAGGCACTCAGCTCTCACCCTTTGCTGAGAACAAACAGGCCCTGGAATCAGGGCTCTGTGTTTGCCCTCCCTGTTTGGCCTGGCAGCTCAGCACCAGCACTGATAAGTTATCAGGAGCCCGAACTGGGGGGCAGTGCCCAGACCTGGGACTGGCCCACGGAGCCCATCACACGTTCTGGAAAGGCTGGGAATTTTCCGAGGCAAACTTTGCTGCCCTTTTCTTCCTGCAAAGCTGATCCACCCAGAAATTCCTCCCAGACTGCTCCTGCTGCTCCCCTGGTGCTGGGCAGGGTGAGGGGCTGGTGGGTGGGTTTGGGTCCTGCTGGGGCTCCGTGGCCAGGGCAGAGCAGGGCTGGTCCCACACAGCTCTGGGGCCATGAACCCCCAGGCGTGTGAGGGCTGGGCAGGAGCAGGGATGGCCCCATCCTTAGCCCTTTTTTGGGATCTGCCCGGGTTCCCTGCATTTCCTCCAAGGAGCTAAGCAACCTGTGGCCCTCTTGGCTCCAGTGCCTTATCACTGGGGTATTTATCAGCTCCCCTGAGGTGTTCTCCATGCTCTGCTAACGAGCAGAACGGCCTCAGTGCCCATGGCCAGGGAAGCAGAGCACAGAGTGACCCGTGTGAGGGGCAGGACACGATGCCAGCAGTGCCCAGCCAGGCATCACATCCAGCTCTGCCCTTCTGTGGCTGAGGGTGCTGCCCATGGTGGGCTCACCAGGCACAGCAGGGCAGCTGGGAGCTCCTCCAAGATTTTCCTGGTGTGTTTTCCATGTGAAGAGTCACTGTGGCCATGGCAAGCCCTGTGGCTGGCAGACAGGCTGCAAAAGGAGCTGCCAAACTGGTTTAAAGCTCATTGCTGCAAAGGGTCAAGGGGAGGAGGAGAAGGGAATATCGAGGGACTGGCTGGCCCAACGCAGGGGCTCAGTGCTCTGGTGGCTCTGTGCTCTTCACTGGGGCAAGCTCTGAGCCCCCTGGGGTGATGTGGTGCTCTGGCCCCTCTTGGTGCTGCACTGACCCCCCTTCAGTGATGCTCTGATCGCCTTTCAGTGATGCTCTGGCTCCCAAATGCTGCACTGATCCCCTTCCAGTGGTGCTCTGACCCCTCTTGGTGCTGCACTGACTCCCTTTCAGTGATGCTCTGGCCCCCTAAGTGCTGCACTGATCCTCTTTTAGTGATGCTCTGACCCCCCTTCAGTGCTGCTCTGACCCCCAAGTGCTGCTCTGCCCCTCGGCAGTGACTCCCCACTCTCCATCCCCAGCTCGGGTCCCTCTGGAGCCGCCCACGACCCTCGAGCCCTCTCACTCTTTCCTCCTCCTGGAGCAGCCGCTCTCCAGGGCCCTTTCCCCTCTGAGGTCAGCCCGGGGGAGCGGCCGGGCCAGATGGAGCCCGGGGCTGGACGGAGCTGCCTTTTCAGCCGGAGTCACTGGGGCTGCCGGCGGCCCCGCTGGCCTGTGCATACTAATGACCCGCGGGTTTTGTTCCCACTGGGCCCCTTTGTGCGGCACAAAGCGGCCCCGGGCGCCGGGATCGGCCGGGGGAGCCAGCGCAGCACATTCAATGCATTCAGGGCTCCCACAGTGCTGAGAGAGGGCTTTCCCCGGCCCCGTCCCCACCAAAACCGCCAGCTGGGCGCTTTTCCCGCTGCCCGGCTCCGGGCTCAGCGGCTCCCTGGCGAACAAACCGGAGGGGACCCTCCGGGCTCAGCCCTTGGGGCTCCCCTGGAGGTGTCCCAGCTCTCCTGGGACGCAGCAATGGGGCCCCAGGGGCCTTTCAGGGCTTCTCCCTGCCTGGTTCTGATTCAGAGGAGCCCGCCCCGCAGTAAGGTAAAGCACAGCTCTGCTGGCCCGGCTGGGGGAGCAGGCAGGGGGCTGCACCTCCATGTGCACGTCCCCCACGCTCGTCTTGCACGGGTCACACATCTACAAGTTCAGCATCTGCCCTTTCTGTTCATTTATCTAAAAGTTATGGGGTTTGGGGGCTTATGTAACTTGTGGCTTTCTTCTTTTGGGGTTGCAAGCACAGCAAGCTGTTCTTACCTAATACACTCATCACACACCTATCCTGCTAATACACAGTTTTACTTTACAGACTTTGTTGCTGTATTAGTTATACTTCATCTGTAATTGGGTATTGATTACGTCCCTGCTCTCTCAGTACATTTGTTCTACCCTTTGTGGCAGCTCTCCCATTTGTCATTACAACAGCAGTTAGCATGTGTCTTCCTTCTCATCCCTTTTATCATCTTAGCCCACTCAGGTTTGTTTTTTCCAAGAGCAGCACCTACTACTCATTTACCATCATAGCCCCTTCCAGGGCCAGGCTTCCTGTCTTGCAAAAGTGGCTGTGGTCGAGCACAACACCCAACTTCTATTAATCTACACTTTATACTAAGGTGCCCTGTGTTTCATGTGTCTGAGGAGCCCTGTGTTTCATGTGTTAGAGGAGCCCTGTGTTCCAGTTCCCTCTTTCCATGCTGTTGGTGTGGAGCCGTGTGCTGGGGGTGTGTGGGATTCCTGGGGCAGGGCAGGGAGGTTGGACTGTGGAGGCTGAGCCTGAGCATGAGGTTTCTCCATAAATCAAAAACTGAGCCAAGCTCTGGTATTCTCACAGGTGCCATCAGGGTTTAACCCCTTGGGATGGGGGTTTAGGAGCTCTCACAAGCATCAGGAATGGCTCTGCTGCCTTCTCCTTTATGGAACTTGAGGCTGGAGCTCATCTTCCCTGGGATCTCTCTTGGTTTGGGCATGGGCTTTTCTGGATGGGGCTGGTGGCATTTATCCTCCTGGTGCATTGCTCCCCCATTGGTGGGGGTGCCAGGGGGCAGAGCAGGAGCAGGGAATACAGCGACCGCTCCAAGAAAATACCCAAAATTACAATAACGAACAAAGCAATGAAATATATTAAAAAATCAGACCTTACCCTTGCACCTGGGAGGGAGCTGGTTACCTCAGGGCTGTGGGCAGAGTTAATGGCTGTCCTTTCCTGCTCCCACAGAGGATGGAGACTTCCTGGCGCTGGACCTCGGCGGCACCAACTTCCGCGTGCTGCGGGTGAAGGTGTCGGACAATGGGCTGCAGAAGGTGGAGATGGAGAACCAGATCTACGCCATCCCCGAGGAGCTGATGCGCAGCAGTGGGGTGCAGGTGGGTGCTGGGAGAGTCCCTGGTGAGCCCTGGGCTGGAGCAGGACTGGCCACCCCGTCAGTGCCTGGGCCAGGGGGTCCTGCTGGACCCTGGAGCTGTGGGTTGCTGGCAGGCAGCAGGAGGAGTGGGGCTGGGCAGGGATGTGGGCACAGCAGCCAGCTGAGCTCTCACTCCTTCCCTTTTCTCCAGCTTTTCGACCACATTGCTGAGTGTTTGGCCAACTTCACGGACAAGCTGCAAATCAAAGACAAGAAACTCCCCCTTGGCTTCACCTTCTCCTTCCCCTGCTACCAGACCAAGCTGGATGAGGTGGGTGAGGGGCTGTGCTGGGATGGGCTGAACTCTGGCTGTGGGTTCCACACCAATTTAGCACAGGCTTTTAATTAGGCTCATTGATTTGGGGGTCATGTGACCTTTCCTGAAGGGCCACATCTCATTCCTGTAAAGCCATTTCCCAAGCTCTGGGTGAAAGGAGCTTAGGAACAGCACTGTCTCTTTATTTTTATGAATATTGTTTGTCAGTGCAATGACTCAGTGGCTGCAGGGTCAGGGACAGAAAGGATGGAACATTCCTTCAGGGAATGCAGAGCTTGGCATCACTTCCCAATAACCCTGTTGCTTGTCATATTCTCCAAACACACTTCAAACCCCTGCTTAAAGGAAAACTAATGTTTGCTAAGGATATGTGCCTTTTTTATGTCAATAAGTGGTGGTGGATCTGTTTTAAACACATCTGGCCAGGTTTTTGTAGGATCCTGGAGTGGTTTGGGTTGAAAAGGACCTTGAGGAACATTGAGAATTCCACTCCCCTACCTGTCACCTTCCACTAGCCCAGGTTGCTCCAAGCCCCATCCAACGTGGCCTTGGACACTTCCAGGGATGGGGCAGCCACAGCTTCCCTGGGCACCCTGTGCCAGAGCCCCTCCCCACCCTGATTTCTGGATTTCCCTTAATTTACCTCGAGGGTTTTTCAGCTGCCACCGCTCTGAGAGCTGTGACAGGGTCCTGGTGACCTCGTGTGCGGGCAGGGCGTGGCACAGGGAGTGAGGGACACATCGCAGGAGCTGCCGGGGTCGGCAGGCGGTGTTTCCATGGGATCCCTCCACGGAAAGCAGCTTTTCCCTGGCTGCTCCAGAGCCGCACCGCCCGCAGGCAGCCCGGACGTGCCGAGCATCACATCCCCCGTGCAGCCGGCGCGGGGAGGGCGCTGCCCTGTCCCCCTCGCCCGCCGCGGGCACCGATGGCTGTCGCTGTCACTGCCACTGTCACTGCCACTGTCACCGCCACCGCCACCGGGAGACCAAACACCCCGAGCCCAGCGAGACGCGCGGCCCCGCTGCCACCGCCCTGCGCCCGCCGGCTCTGCCGCATCGCCCGCTCCGCTCCTCTGCTCGCCCTCGCTCCTCTGCTCGCCCTCTCTCCGCTCCTCTCCTCTCCTCACTCCTCTCCTCGCTCCTCTCCTCTCCTCGCCTCCCCCGGCGCGGGCAGCGGGCGGCTCCATGGAGCGCGGCGGCTCCAGCACGTCCTCCCGCCGTGGGCTCCGGGGAGGGATTAACACTTTCCTCCGGCACCCGCGGGCTGCAAGGAGCGGCAAAGTTCAGAAGCTGCGGGAGGAAGCGCCCGTGTCCCGTCACCGCGCCCGGGTTGTCACCGCGCCAGGGTTGCGTCTCTCAGTGCCTCAGTTTCCCCAGCTCTGAGGCAGGGCGGGGGCTCCCTCCCTAAGGGGGCTGTGGCCATAAGGGTGGAGATTTCAAATGTAATTGAGTCCTCTTCCTCCCGCCAGGGCTCAGCTCAGCCCCAGCCAGTGCCTCTGGCCCCAGGGGACTGCGATCCCTGAACCTCAGGGTACCCATGGGTACAGAGAGCCCCCACCCCG
>VZRX01010814.1:0-35303 GCA_013398075.1 Notiomystis cincta
TGATTCTCCTCCCCATTCCACTGCAGTGAAAACAGAATTCAGCAGGGTTTTCATCTTAAAATGAAATGAGAGAATTGGGATTTGGGACATGTTCTCCTCCTGATCCCTCAGCCCTCATGATGTGGCTGAACTGTGCACTGGGAGCCCAGATGCTCTAAGGGTATGAGCTGATATTCAGAGTGCCCTGGGCCACACAACCTGTTGAATTCAGCTTAGCAAAACTGGAACAGCCCCTGAACTGGCAGAGGTCCCCAAGGCTGAGCCCCATCCCTTGGCAGAGCGATCTCTGGGCAGCACATCAGGCTGTTCCACAGGGAGGGCAAATCTCAGCTGGGGCTACACACAGCAGGGGCAGCACTGCACCCCAGCTGGGATTAGAACCATGACATAAGGGAAAAGAGGCTGAATAAGAATTCAAATTTATAAACCAATTGGGAGTGTATGGAATTCTAAACTGGAATTAAATTTTGTTCACATCACTGTGCTTTATCAGATGATATAGCCTATTCACAGTAGCATGTCACCATGTGACGTAAAAATATTGAGTTTCTGTACTGATCTAATCTCTTGCATGAAGTGGAGTGATGAGTTCAGCTTTTTGAAAAGTGCATTGGGTTTTTCTGAAAAACGATAGCAGGCTCTGAACAAAGACAAAGCAGATTTGTTGCTTAGTAGAACAACGTATATATGGCGATGCTTCAGAGCACAAGAAATGATCTTTTAGTGCTGGCCAAAGCAGTGACAGGAGCATGAGCTTGAGATTATTTGAATGTGTAGGCAGAGATGTGTAACTGATATTCATAAAATCATAGAAGTCCTTGGACAATTTATAGCAAAACAGGACTAGAAATTACTTACAATCCTTTATACAATTGCTTCTGACTCACATTCACAGCACTAACCTGCATGCTTGGCCCTGCTGTGCAGTTATATGTCAGAGAGACCAGGGTAACAACAGAATTCTTTTGTTTTTGTGACATGCATGCAAACATTACTTGTGGAACTTTGATTTGTGCTAGTACACCTGACATTTTCTCTGTCAGCAGAGAGAAATACCAAATTTGACAAATCGAACCACTCTTGCTCAAAACACTTTTCTGGAAATCAATTTGTCCGTTTCACCTGGCAGTTTATAAATTCCCCAGACCTGATGTTCTGTCTTCAAGATGAAAAATGCTTCAAAATAAGAGGATGGTTTTTCACTCTTTGGGGTCCATGACATGTAACTTGTGAAGCAGTTTGTTCACAGTCTTCAACAATTTCTTGTGCCTTGAGAAAATGTTCAGTTTGTTAATCAACTGGAAACAGCTACAGGAGATGATCATACCTGGTTTGGCCAACAAGAGCCATAGTGTTTTTTCTATTTTCTATTATCAAGAAAAGTTTGATAGTCTCCTGCAATAAGTTTCCTCTGCTTTAAGTCATGATCTGTGCACTGAAAATATCTTCCAGAGGCTGGACATAATAAAACAGGTCAGCTGCAAGCAGCCATGCAGTTTGGATTTGGTTGGAGCTGCATGGAAGCAGTTTTTTTAGTTGTCTAGTCCACCTGAGCTCCATGCATGCAAGGATTTGCTAACATTACACCAATAGAGTTTACCTAGACAGCAGAAATTTCCTCTTGTTTTGTTACCACAGATTCTACTTGGAACCTGCTAATGGCTACTGGTCTTCAGCTCCATATACTCCAGCCTTGTCCATGTAAGGTGCTGTTCTGCTGAATGATGAACTAGCTTAAGAGTACTCTGTGATCTAATATGGTGAGTTAGAGATTTTCTTGAAGAATGGCCATAAACAATGTCAGAGTGTATGTGACTAAAGGGACATGTGAACACTGTTGTGCTTTGCCTCTGTTTTGTGTGTGCTCTCTAGGTTTACTCCAGTGAAAATGCAGCAAGTTCCCTTGCCAGGGGACTCCCCAGCTGTGATTTGGAGCAGAAGAGTGATGTGAGATCAATAGTGAATAAACATAGCATTAGATCAACCCAATGTAAGGTGATGATGTAAAATTGAATCAGGATGAATAAACATAGTTGGAGACTGCAATGTGCATAGGAAGCCACAGGAGCTGTTGCACATTGTTTGGCTGGTACAGCATTTATTTTTTATATGTATATTTTATGTACATCTAAAATTTTATATGTCCATTTTTCATACAATCCTAATACTTGATAAAAACTTCTTGCTCTTCATGCAGTATGTAGTGATGCTTCTGAGTGTTGGAACACAACTGCCAATGCTAGTAAGCTTTTATCTTTTCAGCTAGTGTTTTTGGTAGGATTTTTTTGATGTTCCATGAGTAACTTACTCAAAGAATTCCTGGGCATGATGCTGGAACTGAAAGGCTCCAATGAGGACTGCCAATAGATAGTTTGCATGCAACCATCTAATTTCCCAGGATAACAGTGGCTACTAGTGTAGAAACCAGCTTTTCTGTATCACCTGCTTTCAAGACCAAGAAATACTCTCAGTAAATTTAATTTACTAGCATAATTCTTAGATGTCTCATTTTTCTTTTCTCTTAATTTTTTACTTGATCTCAACGAAATTCTGTCTAATCTCTTGCAATATAGAATTTCTGAGACTGCATTCAGTATGGAGAGTGTGTTCAGAAAAGTGAGTTGGGTCTTTCCTAAGTAGGAAACTGACTGAAGGGTCAATAAAGGAAATAATTTAAAGTTGCTTTTATTGCTTCAAGTTACCATAAGTGTTATTCAGAGGTTCAGACTTTTCTCTATAACTACCTAGGTCTAGGAATTTAGTATTTTTGCTCCTTGTGAATCACCAGAATACATACACTGATGCTTTGGAAAAATATTGTCAATAGACATTGCTGTAAATGAAATATGCAACAAAATATCATAAAATGCAAGAAGTACATAAAGTTAATTGCAGAAGTGCTTAAAAGCATACTGTAATCAATGTACCACATTATTATAAATTCTCTATAGTCACAGATGCAGTCATTTAACATTACTGACATAACTAATCCTTGTGAGATCAGTAGGACATCTCAGGATGGCTGATATAAAGGACAAACATTGGTAATTGCAACAACATCACATATAGGGAACAGAAGACTTTTAAAAAAATTCTACAGTCAGATGAAGCAGACTTAGTAAAAAAATCAGAAAATTTCATGACCACAAAATAAAAAAAAAACCCCAAAGATTCAGATCTCTTAAAAGAAGGTATCGATTTTGGCATCTCTCTTAGTGAAAGTTCATATAAGAAAGGAAAAACTGTCTCCTCAGAATTTCACCTCAGGTTTTTAAAATGTTATTTATGGATTCTTGTGCTGTAAAATTGTGGTTTCACTCAGAGGAAACAACAGGAATTTATTAAGGACCAGAGGTAAGTTATTGCAAACCTTTCTGAGTAGCCTAGTGTTTTCTTCTTTTTTTTTTTTTTTTCTTACTATATGGGATTTCCTGACAGAAAAGTAATTGCAGGTGTTCAGAGAGATATGGATCCAGTTCACAACATCCAAACTTAAAGCTGGCAATTGAAGTACAGGATACTATCCTTTCTCTATGGGACTTTTACTTCTCAAAAATGCAGTATAGTTTTATTAACTAATATTTGGACAATAAAAGACCAATGGGCAACTAAACAGCTTCCCTTGAGTTCTGGTGAACACTGGTTCGAGAAAGATTTCTGTTTCTGTAATATTGGCAAGCCAAGGGCCAGTTTCTTATCTTTCTTATAAATAAGAGTAGCTTGAGGTTATCCAAATTTACACAGCAAATCCATCATTTCAGCACTCAAATACTGAGAATATTCCCAGGTCTTGTAGCCAGCTGTCTCAGAAGAGCCCTAGTGCCTAGTACTAAGGCTGTCCTAGTGACCTTCTTTCACTGTTGGAACTACTGTTGTAGCCACAGTAGCACAAAGATAAATGAAATTAAAATAGAGAGTGGCAATGGTCAGATAGTTGAAAAATGCAGATCTGGAGGAAACAGGATGTGTTTAAATGTTTTTCCATTATTAGACAAGTATTAGCATATCTCTGCCACAGACTGGAGAAAAGTTGGGGAAAGGAATGGAAAATGATGCAAAACTTACACGCAGAAAACTCTCACTATTCTTGAATTTCTGTCAGGTGGAGATTCCTTCTACCATAATTACTTACATCACTTCAGTTGTGTGGATGTGGATGATGTGGATGTCAAGTGAAGCTGTTAATTTTGATCAGACCATTGTTTCAACTTGCTTAATAAACACCTTTGAAAGAGGCTTAGTGATACTTCTGAGGAAATGGTGATGGTCTGATCATCCATCCCTGCCTGACAGGATGGGACCTTGTTATCAGTTCTTTAAAGGTCTTTCCTTGTCACAGATTCCAAATTGATCACATTTTTTTTATAAAAGAAATAACATTATATTACCAGCCATAAAATTAGCCATTTATTTCAAAAATTTGTCAGGAACATTTGATTGCAAGAGTTAATAGTATTGACAATTTCACATCCTGACTACAGGCTATGCAAAAAAATAGCTTGGAATAGCCTTTGAAAAAACAGTGACGGCAAGTTAAAACATTAAACCAAATAATTTCTTAATTAAATTATAGAATAGAAATGAAGGGACTAGAATCAGAGAGCAAGATGGTCTCTTTTAATCTATTTTTCCAGGGTTTTAATACTTTTAAATTTAACCAACACTAATCATGAGTGAAACTGGCAAGCTGGGCAATGCTGTTGCATCAGGAAGGAAATGTGAAATTTATGGTTTGTGTACTGTCTACTTTCCCAGGAACCAGTTGGCATCATAATCCGAGCACTATTTTTTACAACACCAGGATCAATACTGAAAATGGGATAGGTAATAAGCAGCTTTAATTCTTCCTGTAAAGTCAGAACACCATCTACCAAATGATAAATAGGCTCGAGCATTGCTCTGTTTTTTGGAAAGCTCCTCATCCACAAGGACCTATTTAATTATTTCTTTGTTTTTATGGGTCTGTCTACAGTCATTTACTTTTCCTTCACAGTCGGTTACCCAAGGTAATTCTAACTCTAATGACACTGGGATGTTTTGCTACAGACGTTGGAGGACAGTTTAGAGAACCTGCTGAAAGCATTTTCCTCCTGCCCTGCCAAGGCCTTCCTGCTTGCTGTACCACCCACCAGAGAGGAGGCTGTGGGTGCACAAGGAGGTGGGAGGAGATACAGCCAGGACTTCTGAGCCCAACCAGCCCAAGGGGCATTGCAGACCGTATGGCATCACACTCAGCACATAGAGAGAGGGGAAGGAAGGGTCGGACTTTAGGAGTGGTGACATTTGTCTTCCCCAATCACCATTATGTGTGGTAGAGCCCTGCTTTCCTAGGCATGGCTGAACATTCCTTGTTTTGCTTTGCTTGTGCCTGTGACTCTTGCATTCCCTAGTAAACTGCCTTTATTTCAACCCATGAATTCTCGTTTGTCCAATTCTCTTCCCCATCCCAACTGAAGGACCTTAGTTATTATGAGATGAGTAAAAGGAGGAATGTGTATGTGTATCTTTTAACCAGACTATGTGCAATCAGTCTGTAGCACAAAAACAAAAAAAATTTGCTCAGAATAAAATCTAAGCATAGAATCAGCCTTCAACAGACCTGTTTTTGAAAGAGAAAACCAAGAAGGCAAATCTAACGGAAAGAGAAAGCAGATTTTAAGACCAGCATTATATTATATTTTTTTGTTGGAAGATGAAAACAAATATGTAAATTTTGAACACTTTCTTTTTTGTTTTGATTATATTTTTCTGTTTAGCCCTTTTGGTTTAAATTCTACATCATTTCCATCTCAGCATCATTCCTATTTGCTGTTGGCTTAAATGTCCTCCTTTGAGACATTAACTGATAAGTTCTAAAGTGAATCAATAATCCTAGCCATGCTCTATGAGAAAAAGATTAGTCATAAATAGCAATTATATTTTGGAAGAAGTAGCTCTCCTCAGACTAGGGCCTGGAAATATTGCATAGTACTAATGTTGTTCGATTTACTGCTTTGTTTCTTAATTACCTCTGAAAAAAATAGGCAAATCTTTCTTGCTATCAGGAAACTCTCATCATAAGCATATCATACATAGGTCCCCACTTCACACAAAGCATGAGAATATGAAATTAGCATTTTAAATTATATTTAAATGTGTATTTTTATGACTTAATTTTATTTTTATTGCTATATTTTAGAACATTACTAATGATGCTGTCAGTCCTTTTTATGTGAGCAAATCACATAGGTTTGGGTTTTTTTCCTTGATTTTGTTCCTGATTCTTTTCTGTGAGTTCCAGCAATCAGCCTGAAATTTTGAGTCCAGACTGTCCAAGGGCTCATGTTGAAAGAAAGCTATGTTAAATTATTGGATTTTTTTTTTCTGAAATAAAATCTCTGACTCTGAACCTTATAGTGTTGTCTGAAAGCATCTAAAATGATCAAATCACTGCAGTCCATTCCTTTTTTCTTGGCATAGAAAAAAGGTTGGAAAGAATAAGCAAAACAGATGTACAAGAATTTCACAGTCTGAGGAGGCAGAAATGGCATTTGAACAAGAAGGTTTCACCTTTACCCTAATTCAATTAACAAGTTTCAGTTTCCAGAAACTGCTCCTTCAGTCGCCAGATTAAATTGTTTCTCAAATATCTCAAACAATGTCATCTCAGATGAAGATGGCTAACTAGAAAGATTGAGTAATTTTTTAGCTCTTGTATGTTAGCATAGGGTTTTTTTCCCTTTAGTAATGTCAGAAGTTATTTTCTTTAATTAAAGGAATTACTCAGAAGAGGTGAAATTTTTGAAGGTGACCATCATTAAAATATTTTGTTATTAATCTGTTACAATTGTCCAGTTTGGGTACTTCAGTAGGAGAGAAACATCAAGAAACTGGAAAGAAGATAGTGGAGGGCCACTGAGGTGTTGGGAGCCTGAGGAGTATAACATAGGAAGAGGGGCTCTGAAGCTAATTTTTTTAAGGCTAAGGAGGTCTTTCCCTCTTGAAATGGAGTTAGAGGCAATGGAGCTAGACTCTTTTTGAAGGGAATTAAATGTCTTCACAGTGAGAGTAGTTAAGTTCAGGAACTGGTAGCAGAATCTGAGCCCCACAAATCCTTGAGCCACCTGCTCCAACCTTGGAAGTTAGTGCTGTGCCAGGGAGTACCATGAATGGGCTGCTCTGCAAAAGTTGTCTGATCATGGAGGGATGGGGTTAGAAAAGTCAGAGCTTTTGGCCTGGAATTGAATCTGGCAAAAGGATAAGAAGGATAAAAAGAAAGGATTATGTGAGTACATAAAAAGCAAAAGGAAACTAAGGAACTAAGGAAATCCTGGCCCCAGTGCTGCATAGGGAAGAGGAGTTGCTGACAAAGGGTATGGAAAAAAACCATGGTACTTGGTGCCTTCTTTTCTTCACTCTCAACTGGCAAGTCCAAGCCTTTGGGAATCGCAAGCCCCTGAGGCCAGAGAAAAGTCTGGAGCAAGGAAAAACAACCCTTGATGGAGGAGGACCATGTTTGGGAGAACTCAGCTGAACATACAGAAATCCATGCAGCCTGAGTGGTTGCAGCCACAAATGCTGAGTCACTAAAAGCTCAAGACAGTAAAACATAAGAAGATGATCAGGACTAGTCAGCATGTTTATGAAAGGAAAGTCCTGCTCAACCAACATGATAGCCTTGTACAGTGAGGTGACCAGGGTGGTAGATGAAGGGAGAAAAGTGGGTATATACCTTGATGTTGGAGGGGTTTTAGATGGATTCTTCCATGATGTCATCACAGATTAGATGACAAAATCTGGGTTACAAAAACCGAGAGTGAAGAAGGATTAAAAGCTAGCTGAACAGCCAGGATCAGAGGATTGTGATCAGTGGCATAAAGTCCATTTAGATGAAAGTCACTTGTGGTGTACCCTCAGAGGCTCCCCTCTCCACCACCCGCCTCGACAAGGGCAAAATACTGAGAGAATATAAGTTAAATCCAACAATTTACTAAAATCACAAAACACAACAACAACACACATAGCAAAAGTACATAGAAAGAAGGTGCCCTAGCCACAGAAAGGCATTTACCAGTGGGACAAAGCTAAGATGGCTGCTGTGCCCACACCACATGGCCCCAAGGAGACAGACAATATGGTCAGGGGCAGGAGGGCTTCTGCGTTCTTCTACACGGGCCAAGAGAACAAAGAAAACAATGTGGTAAATAAATTTCTGTGGGCCAGAACACTCCCCCTGCCACACAGATGATGGGGAGACAGAGGCAAAGCAAAAAGAAACCTGGGAAAATGACACCCTACAGAACAGGAGCCTACACTGCCTTTGTGCCAGCCCGGCGAGGTCTGCAGGGTGCGGGGTCTCTCTTGGCGGCTCCTGGGCTGGGACTGTGACTGCACTGGCTCCCGGGGTTACCCCCATGGCAACGTCCCACACAGGAGCTGCCTTTCCAGGGCCTGGCTCCACCCAGCTGGAAAAATGCTGACCAGTGAACCTGCAGTGATGGCAGTGCATTCTGGACAACAACTACCTCTCCCCAGGCTCCAGGCAAACGAAGAGCAGCCACGCTTCTGCTTCCACCTGTGCTTAGAGAGACAGGCCATCAAAGATGGTAGGTGGTGTGGAATAGTGCTAAACTCCACCTCCTGCCTCTATGACTGGGACAACTACTTATTTAATTTTTTTTATTAGACAGAAAGATACATTTTGAAATGATAG
Organism: Notiomystis cincta; assembly: GCA_013398075.1. Lineage (NCBI taxonomy): Eukaryota > Metazoa > Chordata > Aves > Passeriformes > Notiomystidae > Notiomystis > Notiomystis cincta. The sequence goes on from VZRX01010814.1 coordinate 8,693, forward strand.
AGAGCTTTTCTGTTCAGATTTGTGTGCCTGTTGTTGCAACTCCAACATGAAGAGGTTTTGATGGACAGGGTTCATTCTGTCACCCTGGGCAGAGCTGCTGCAGGTTTGCCAGCTAGTTGCCTCTCTCAGTAGGTTTCCTACCAAGTCTCATAACTGACTGTAAAGAGCACAACATCAGAGCAGTTAATATTCTGACCCATATTCTGTAATAACATGTACCTAGTACAACTGAAAGGCATAGAAATGAAGATAAAACATATGGGCTGTCAATAAAATACTGTCACCTTAGAGTTACTATATACTCCTTGTAACAGCCTAAGTCTCTAAAAAAATCACTGTGTGGAGGTTTTCTTTTCCAACATAATTTCTATCTTTTTAATTTAGTCCTCTTCAGAAACTACTATATTTCATCATTTAACTCAGAAATTGGATGCCTTAGGGCTTGACTTTATCATGCACTAATAAAATGAAGAGAAACAGACCTTTAAAAATAATTGTGAAAATACAGTCTGTCAGCAAGGATTAGATTCAGCTGTGGCACTGGCTTGAAAAAGTTATTTTTCTCTAAGATACATTAAATATTTATTATCTTCACCTGAGGTAAACCTGCAGTTGTTTACATATCTGCAAATTTGTAGATACACATTTGTAAATGAATTTAGAAAGGAGCATCACATTCATAAATATATATCTTCTTATCTATGTTTTGAAAAATTAATCATCAAAGTGTTCCATTAGCAATAGGCCAGGAGTAGAAAGGTGGGATATTTGAGGAGCAGGACCTATTTCCTTAACCTAATAAAATGTGCTATTTCTCATTTGATTTGTTTTGTCTCCTTTCTATCTCAAACTCTTCCTCTCCACAAGCCATGTAGATTGACTTAGGGTAGAAATTATCCATGAAAGTGTAATGTGTTATGGCTTTCCTCATACTCACCAGTAAGAGAAGATGACCTAAACCCATAAGAAACCCATAAGCCCATAAGAAATGGCTCTGCTGTGATCAAGAGATCTGTGAAATGGAAGGTCTCAAAAAACTAAAATGTTTCTAAAATCTTGCTGAGTCCAGATATCATTCAGAGAGTTTTCTTTGGCACCTAGGATAGTTTTCTTGTAAAATCAGGATGTGGTGCTGGGCCATGCAATATAGCAATTAGAAAGGCTTATTGCCCAGAACTTGTCACCTAATTTGGCATCAACATTTTGAGCTTCAGAGTTCCTTGGGTCTGTGAACTTCTGTGACTGAACATCTGTGACTCCTTCTTATGTGCAGAAGCAGTTCAGCTTCTGAGAAAACTGTGCCTGTCTCATAGCCAGAGTTCCTGGATTAACCAATGGCCAGAGGTCCTCAAAGCACACCAAATGCACAAAGTAGTGAACGAGAAAGAATTGAATGGTCCAGTGCAGTACAGGAAATCTGTGTTCCACCCTGTTTTCTCAGGACTGTTTTAATCTTCTGCATAATGTAAGTGAATTGTCATAGGAACTGAGACAGGAGCAGCATTTAAAGTTAATTTTAGACCTTGGATCAAATTTCTTTATGTGATTTTCCAGTGCTTGACATAGTTTCATCTGCTCAATCCCTTTTCCCTGGAACATTATTTACCGAAATTTTTTCAGCACTTTTATTTCTATCTCTTTAATAATAGATATCTTTCTGAAGCTATGTTTTATTATTCTTATCTGTCTGCTGCTTGTAAAATATTTTTATATGTTCTATGGCAGTAATTCAGATTCTTCTGTTTTGTTCCTTGCAAGGGTGCACAAGTTTTCTTAGCTTTTTACTGCCCTCATCAAATTTTCCAAGTATATTAGATTTCAGTCTATCAAAGATTGCATTCCTAGCACTTTTTAGCCTATAAATCTTATCATTTTCCTCCTCCTGCAGTCCATCTATTTCCTGTGTCTTTGATTGCCTGATTTTCTTTTCCATTTGTAGTAAAATAATGCATGGACACCCCAAGATTTTTTTACAACTTTCTTCAGCAATGTAGTAATTGAACATTTGTCTGGTTTGTGTATTTTCTCAGCTACATACATAGATTTCAACAGTTGAGAGAATTCTCCCAGTGCTAAGACATCCCCCACTTTTCACATGATTGAACCACCTTTTCATTTGCATTATCCTGTCCTTATTCCTCTAGAAAAAATTTTGGCCTTCACTTCTGTCAGCATCTCCTGCAGGTCTGTGTCAACTTCCAGGCACCCTCTCTGGGGGATAATGGCAGCCATTGACTGTGGTGTAAAGGACAAGCAGGACACCTCTTGTAGTTACCTTTCTTTTCAGCCCCTCCAGCTACAATGCATATTCTCAGACTTGGTGAGCAATAAGTACCTTTAGAAACATTACAGAGACAGACTGAAAAAATATTGCTAAATATGAAGTTTCACTCACATAGATATGCTTCTGCCAAGTGTCAGCATTCTTGCTGATCTTTCCCTCTTCAGGTTTCTTTCTGTCTACAGATCTCAGGCACTAAATCCTTTTAGTTCTTGTACCTTTAAACTCTTTTGTTCTTTTAAACATTTTTATTATTTTTTTAACCTTTTTATTATTTTTTTTCTCTGCATTATTATAACTCATTTAGGATAGTTGAGTTGACCATCAGATGTAGTGAAATGCAAGAAATTCCTTACATAGTCTCAGCTTTCAAGTCATGGTCTACACCTGCAATTCCTAAGCTTCAAGCAGAAACGAGTCATTGATACTGTCAGCTGTGACCAAAAAATCACCTGGAAATGGAGAAGAAGATTTCATTTTTGGCCTCAGGGAACAAAGCCCAGATTCTTTTTCTCACTGTCAGTCATTTGATTTAAGATTTAATATCTTTAAGGAATGTCTGAATTAACATGAATAATGAAATAATTAGAAATATCAATAATATTTTACATCCACATCAGCCTTTGCATCTTATAAAATATTATAAAATATTCTTCAAATAAAAAAAAATCTGAAAGATAGATGAAGCTTACAGGAATTCACAGAAAAGCTATTCTTTAATATATTTTTATGTTTTAGCATTAAGGCACTCCATGAAAATGTCTCTGTTTCCCTAAGATCATAGTTTTACTTTTGGCTCCAATACAATGATCAGTTTCTCTATTTGGTGCAAAAGACTGGAGCACACATTACAATACAAATGGTTTTTGATCTGATACAGTGACAAAACTCTTTCACTTTCAGATGCTTGTCATGTCTATGGACTAAAACTAATACAGCATGTAAACACTGAAATAGTAATTAAATTTTAATATGTATTAAACTCAGTGATGCCTGCATCACATGACTACAAATAAACAATGAACTTTGTGAAAAACACTAGGTATAGTCTCCTCTGCTAAAAAGTTTTAAATGGTGGCATTTCTCTAATTGCAGGGTTCTTTAGGCATTAAAAAGACTTTGCAAGTGTGCTCAATCTCCTCTGACCACTGAGGGTGGTCACCTACTGAGGTGTCTTTCTGTTCATATTTGATAACACATAGGTAAGCCTTATCCATTGAGATAATACTAAGATCTCTAATTGCTCAGCAGGTGTAAGTTGATACCACTTTGTTCATGTCAGTTGTATGCCTTTAAAAACTTGTGAATTTAACCTATGATAGGATTTTGAGTCAAACTCTACAGGATTTTAATTTGTTAAAGTGATTTACCCTATTCATGTGTAATTTGAGCAAATTAATATTTTTGGAAGTATACTTTGAGGAAAACCTATTAATATAAGCATTCACACTGGGCTCATCTGTGTGGTATGTCTGTTCCTTACATAATGAGCAGCAAATAAAAGAAAAAGGAAAGAATTGATTGGATCAGTTTCTTCAATATTCAGCAATGTGTATTCACACTGTTGTCTCTTTTTATGCCATCTAGTTTGCTCTCACTATCCTGAGTCAACAGAAAACATTTACTGTGTGTGATTTTTCTATGAAAAGGCAAGAATATATCAAATACAGTGCATGCCTGTTCTGCACTACAGGGTATTATACCCCTTTGACACACCTCAGACAAACTAAATGGAAATTGCACTTTTGTAGCTCAGGGCACATAATTTTAGAAGATAGGATGCACCTCTTGACAGAGGAAGGCTTGAAATATGCATGAGCATTCTTCTGAGAGTCTTCAGTCTTCTGGAATTAACATAGTAAGTATTTTAGCAGGTACATCAGGTTAAAAGAGTAAGAGAAGATATTCAGCCCTTGGTGCAGTCTCTCACCACAGTAAGGCTTTTACATATAGTGTGCAAGTAGGCACAGAAGGGGACAGCAACACTCTAATCATAGTGGGGGTTTTTCAGTTTTAAACATTAGAGAGCACCCTTTCTTTGCCATATTTCATCTCAGGAATCTCAAATCCTCAGTTCTGGGTCCTCTCCTTCTCTTTGTTGCCATATCCATGGCTCTCCATGCACTAAAAACCAAACTGCGTATTTCCAGTCATGTGAACCTGAACCATTACAATTTGATCTTAAACATCTGTTGTAGCAACTCTAAATATCATTTAGATGAGGTAGAGAAAGCATTACCTAACATATATTACCTGGGGGTAACAAGAAAACATAACAGAAAAAGAAACTGTTCATGTCTTGTATTGTCATCTTTGCAGAACTGTGTTGATTGGTGCATTCATGCCAATAACATGACAAGCATTTCACATTTTTTAGCTAAAAAGCAGGTTTGTGGTATGTCTGTCACAACACACAAAAGGTCTGTTGCCTTCCTTTTCAGCATTAAATCTCACAGTCATGGTGCAAATGATTTGACAGAGGACTTGGCATAAAACCAGAATCATGATCTCTCTGGGATGGCTTTGGAAAACACTGTCTGAGATAATTTCAAAAAAATCTTTTGACTTACAAATCACATTTTTAATCTTCTGGTAAATATGTAAATATATCTCAGATAGTCCCATTTAAGAGGATATTCTCTATAAGACTAGATTAGAGAAAATGAAAGAAGCTTGGTTCGTGTTTTGCAATAAGAAAAAAGTACCTTGAACTACCATCACACACTGCTTGAATACAGAATCACATAACACTTGAAAAAGATATCTCTGAATTTTCTTAACAGCTAGAAATTACTGTATGTTACTTGGAGGATTTAGTGGCAGAATAATTTTTTTTAATAAACAATCAATAGATTTGTATTCTGCTTTTGCTTCTACAGATGCCATAGTGAACTAAAGGGGAAATTAAGAGTTTAATTTTGCCTGGCTTATATTTTTTGGAAATAAGTGTTATAGACTTTGTCCATAATATCTATACAAAAAGGAGGCACAGGAAGGTAATTAAGGTCCACCTTTAACAACAAAATTATGTTACCTGCCATCTTTCAAGAGTCCAGATTGTATTTAGTATGGTAACTCAGTATAGGTTACATTTTAAGGATCCAGAGCAGTAATTTTTATAAATTTTCTTTAGTCACAGAAAAATCACCATTGTTGCTGGAGGGTGACACACCTCCAGAAGTGGAAGAGTGCATGCAAGTAGGTGGCTTGATATTTCCTTGACAACTAGTGAAAACTTTAATTAAAAACAAGTTATTTGTTGATAACACAGAAATTGACATATGAATTTTGTGGATAACCATTTTCTTTTGGCCCAGAAAATGGTATGAACATAACTTCATTGACACTTTAATAGGATATGTCTCACCTAACTTTAGTTGTGTGAAAATTACATGTTCAGCCTAAGGTGATTATATAGACAGCTCTTTAGTCAGTGAAGATATTTTCAGAGTGTGGGCCATTGTAGCCAGAAATAGATTTCTAATACAGAATGGGATTAATTCCCTCTGGGTGTGCTCATTTCTCTCCAGAGGTTAGAGCACAATGACAAGTCAAAACTAGGCACATAGTTAAGTAACATAAATCCTACTTCTAAATGAACAAAACACACATAAAGGAGAGGATGAAATTTTAACTTCATTAACTCACTTACTCAAAATTAGTTTGTATATATTGTCCTGAGATATTTGTTCACCACAACCCCTCATTTAATTTATTTCATGAATATGTATGTATTGACCACTGACAATGAAACTTTGTCCTGTGTTAAACAGAAAATAGGGTCTGCAGCTGCTGTAAACTGAAGCTGCTGAATGATGAAGAGGTGCAGGGCTTGTGCACTATCATGTGCTGAGTAGCATGTTCCCATTGCTACAGCCAGGTGAGGAAATCCAATCCCATGAACTTCAAAGCAGGTAATGTTTTAGCCATGAAGCCCATTTGATTATCCAGATTTGCCACTGTAGAAGAAAAAACATTTAAAAATATCCCCTAAATGATGCCAAATTATACTCAGTCCTTTCCCAGTGAAAAGCAGAAGCTGAAAGAGCAGCAGTACTTTGCAGCAGATGAAAATTGAGAAGAAATCTTGGCTAATGACACACTATTTTTTTCAGGTATCTCGATCCTTTCTCTCCATTGTAGCCAGAAGGAGATAAAAAATGGAAGACTAAAAGTTCCCATGTTCTCTACCTGATACCCAAGCCTGCTCTGTAGCAAACTTTGCATAGCACACTTTAACCTTGGACTTGAAATGATCTATGCTAGTTGATAATAGCCCTTAAGAGGTTGTTAACCAGTAAGAATTTGCATCAGCATTGTAGCCTTCCAACAGCTCTCCACGTAAATCAGGTACCTTGCAGAAAGATTAAGTAAGAAATGGATATATAGCCATATTTCTGCCTGATGCTAAAAAAATGGGTGGAATAGAACAGACAATGTGGTCTTTTATACTCACATCTCTTTCAATTTCCCTTAAACTGAAACACTTTAAAATGCATTTATAATACTGACTTGCTCCTGTACAGGTTCTTCTATTCAGAATAAGAAGACAGAGTAGGAATGACTGATGACACTCGTGATATACCATAGAACATTAGGAATTGTTACCTCATTCAGGTAGTAGGGGATTTTTTTATCATATTACAAATTTTACATTCAATAATGAAGTTTCCTTCTCCCTTAAAAAAATTGACCTTGTCAGGTGAAATAAAGAGTAAAACAAAGGGAGAGCAAAAAGATATTTACCCCCTGTTAGCAGCTCAAGTCCAAAGGAAAAGTTCTCAGCGACCCCTGGCTCGAATTCTTGTTCTCCCACAAGAAACACTGCAAGCATTTTTAACTTGTCATCCAAGCATATATTTTGATTTGATGATGAAAATTAAATAACTCAGTATTTAAACAACTCTTTCTTAAAAAATTTACTAAGCCTAGATTTGGCAGCCAGGGTTTACTGCTTACACTACAGGTCCTGCAGCTGAGCCACGTAGAGGATATATAGATATGTGTATGTAGAATAAGCTCTACAGCATTGCTCTAATTCTGTCTGAGGTTTCTTTCGTTTTGAGGGGGGTTTTGTGTGTGGATTTTCTTGGTTTTACTTTTTTCTTCCCCCTCTCAGTAGACCATACTTAACAGACTCTTCTGCCTCTGCCTGAACTGTCAAAATCCAGACGCTGTGTGCTAATTGCTGTGATTATGACATTAAAAATCAAATTTCTGACTCTTCTGTGGCAGTGGGGCCAGCTCAGCAATCTCTAGTGTAGGAAGGATACATAAAAGGTTTGAATATAGTGTCATATTTATTCCGTAAGTGTCACAGTCTTCCCTCATAATTAAATCTGTTGGGTATTCCTTTGTAAAAAAAAGGCTTTACTTACAGTTATTTTTTTTGCATTTTTGGAAACAAAAAGTAACATTGGTTGATTTCCTTTGACTGGCAGAGGAGTAGCTTTAAAAGTAAAATGTGATGCTAATACCTCCCATTTCCTCCTGTTCCTTTCTGTTTTTTAAGTGGAATTTCTTGATCCTCATTACAACAGTGCCCCACAGGGATGTTGATGTTTGCACATAATAATGATTGCAAGCAGCACTGTAGATAAATCTTGGCATTGAAAGAAAACAAGCTATAAATGAAAAAGAAAAAACCCTACTAGAAATTCAAGATAATGTAGTGAGCTGGGTTTGCTGCTGTTTGAAACAAATGTATTTAAACAGAGTGTTAGGCTGAATAATTAAGAATTATAGAGGAGAAAATGTAGAGAAACAAACATGTACATGGTTACCCTATAAATGAGACTTTTAGAGAACTTTCACATTTATTTCCTTGTATTTGAAATGGTGCCAAAAATGAATGAACAGAAAGAAGAACTTCAAGAGAGATCAGAGGTAAGAGCAGTGTTGCTTCTTCTTTTGACTCACTTTCTTTTATTCAACAACTATACAATAATTTTGTTCCTATTTCAGCTTTCACAATAAGACTGGTAATGTAAAATCAGACTGAAATCTGTGAAATAAGGAAAGAAACGTGAAAGCCTTCAACATAAGAACATAACTGATAACAGGGAGAGTTCAAGCTGGCTTCTTTTAGGACTCTTGAGGGCTTCAGTAGTCACTGTAGCTGGCCTAACATGGCTGAAAATGAGAGTGTTTTCTAAAACATTTACAGAAAACATTAATTTTATATCTACTGAAGGGGATGCTCTGCTCGATGATTACATTGTGTCCTGATGCATGTTGGGATTTTGCTTTCAAAGTCACTGGAGTTACTTGGAGGGTTCCTCCTGGGGAGCAGAGCAGAATGTGACCCTAAACCATCATTCCTCCTCTGGCTGTCAGCTCTCCCAGCAGCATGCCACGCAGGCTGCAAGTGGAATCTGGCTAATAACAGTCCTAGTGAGTTTATCAGGGGATGGCAGCGTGGAAATGCGTTTCCTCTGTCTCGTTTCATATTCCAAAAAAAAAAAGAAAGAAAAAAAAAAGGAAAAAATCAAAAAAGACATATACTGTTTGTGTTTCTGAAATGACAGGTGTGGAATGGAATTGTGTAAGTGGCTATGATTCTGCTCTCCTAGTTATTAGAACCAAAATATTTATCTGTCTGTGTATATATATATATGTATACACATACACACATATATTACATACTGAGGAGAGTCAGAAAGGACTTAGAGAAAGGTCACTGTAATTCAATTCCAATAAGTAAAATTTAAGAAAAACATAGTGCAGTGAGCAAACATATATATACCCACACACTGCTGAATGTCACTCTCTCCTGCACAGCACTATGAGGTTGCTCTATATGACCTCCACATTCCTCCTTCCCCCAGAAAATCCATCCTTGAGAGGGCACACGCAGAGAAATATACAGAAAGATGATCAGCTTAATCTTTTATTCTGTTTGCACAAATCCACATGATTTCAGTGTTAGCCATGTTAACCCCTTACCAACTGAATATACAAAAAAAAAAAAAAAGAAAACAATAAAGAAAGGTGATAAGGAGGTGGGAAAGGTTCTGTGAATATGCCACTGGCACTATATGGATATATTTAGATATAGATATATAGATACAGCCACTGATAAATGGGCACTGTGGTCTTTATCATGGGTTTGAGTCCCAGCACATGACCACTCACCTGAGTCTTTTTTTGGACAAGAAACTGTATTTGGTGTCTAATGAGCTAGATGGGTTTCATAAAGTGAATTTGTCAAATGAAAGCATTTCCTTATGCACAATATTCTGATTTATCTTTTAAAACAAATTCAGTGAAGGACTTCTAGCCAGCAGTTATAAGATAGCATATTATATGGTGTATACCAGCCAGACCAAAATACTGGGGCATGGATTTGATGTCTGTAGCAAATTGAAGAACTTAACAGGGTAAGGAAGGGAAATAGGATTACTGAAGTAAAAGGGATTGAACTTTTTCAGAATAAAGTGTAACTTGAATCATAATTATGTTTCCAGATAGCATCTATTGTGGTACAAAGATAATACAATACTCAGAAAAATGCCCAGTTCTTGCTGATTCTCACTGTTCATTTCCCATTTCTGGCTTGCTTCTTTGTTAGGATTTTTTTTTTCTTCAAATTAGTTTAGATGACTGTAACATGCTGTAGTCCTAACAATGATGACATCAGAGATACCTAGTCAATCATAACTGTTAAAGGTTTATTTATAGTTTTCCAAACACTAGATGTATCTTTTTTTCTACCAGTTTGGCACTCCTCAGCAGAACAAAATTTTTTCTCAGTGAAGCTTTTTTTCCCTTGGAAGAAGATAATTTAACAGAGATGGAGCTTTTGTGAAAAGTGATTTTTTTAGTATACCTGTATGACAATACATTTTGATCCATCACTCCTCTTTACAAGATTCATATTAACGTTTTTAAAAACACTTCTTTTGATTTGAGAGACTGAAGTTTCCAGCTCAGCACAATTCAGCACTTCATTTCTGAGACTTGTGTGTCTCCTCCAGTACCCTGTCTTGTTTGCACCAAAACAGGAGGATTATCTGAAAATCAGTACCAATTGGTAAGGAAAACACCGAGACACAAAAGCTAATTGCAAAATAACCTACCATACCAAAAGAACAAAAGTTCTATAGAACACACTGCAAAAGGTTGAAACAAGGTGATTTTAGGGCAATAAGGTAATAATCACACATCTTGTCAGGGCAACTGGGGCTGTGGCTGTGGCTTGCCCTGCTCCTGGCTGGAGGCAAACAAGGCAGAACCCCTCAGGCAGAGCCTTCCCTCCTGCCAAATGGACCCTGGCTGCCAGGTCCTGTCCTTCCCACCCTGGGTACAGCAAGCCAGAATACAGCCAAACATTATAAACTTCTGTAGATGTAATATTGAATATACTGAATTCAATATTCAGTGTGAGATTTTTAGCAAAATGGAAAGCTCATGTATTGTCCAGAACAGTGTGAAGGAACTCAGCACCTCACTGGGCAGGTTTCTTGGCAAACTGCAGCCATGGGCAGAAGGAGTTAGAAAATACAATCAGAACCCACAAGAATAATCCAGTCCAAGGGTAAACATAGAGGAAATAACATCGTTTTATAGTTCAGGAAGGAGAAGACTCAAGAGAAACATGATCACAAGTTTATAAACACCATCAAAGTAACAATAAAAACGAATTAAAGAAATTACATTGTCAGATAAGATGGCATGACAATGAATAGTGGTCTGAAGGTAGAAAAGGAAAATCTTAAGTTAGGCATTAAGAAAAAATCTTTAACACCTTGAACAAATGGTGAGCGTGGGAAATCCCCAGGGGTGGCAGTCAAGTCACTGACACCATGAGATTCATTCAAGAAACAAGGTTTCTTTCAATATGTCTGATAAAGAAGTGCAACAGAAAGTAGAGTGACAGCTCAGAAAACAAATTGACATTTTTATATCTGAATTTGTGAGGTTGTGATTTTTTATGGATATGACTCTGTATTTTTAGAAGAAATAGCCATGGACATTGATTTCGGAAAAGAAAGATCCTCTTTTATTTTATGTTCATTAAAATCAACTTTCAATTAAGACAAAAAAATCTCATTTTATTTTTCCAAAATACTTTTATGGGAAAATATCTTTATATAATGATTTCTGGCTCTAAATTTTTGGAGATAAATTTTTGGACTAGGTTCCTATATAGGAACAAATGATAGATGTGCTAATAAATGCCTTCATTCTGTTTCTGCTGAGATAAGACATTAAAATACAGATCACAATAATCTAGAGTAAACCACAGGACTGCAAGTTATGGGAAAAACTGATTTTTTAATAAAGAAAAGCAACTGTTCATGATTCTGGAGATAAAAAATAAGCCTCCTGTTGGTGAATTTGGAAAACCATAAAGTGAAACTGCATATGTTTCTAAGAAGTAGCAGCTGAGGACTTGGTGGATTAGGAAAAAAACAGAAGGATTGGTAACATCTCTTAGAGAGCAGCTCAAGGTTCCTCCAGTGTGGTGGTGCCTGTAGCTGCTACAGTACAATATTGTCAAAATTACACCTTGGTGTCTAGTTTCTTTTCATGAACAGATATACACAAGTTATTTTCTATCTATTATAAGGCTTCTTGTTCTATTAGTGCCCAGAAAAGTATGCTTTTTTTATCCTTTTTCCTTCCGCTCATTCCCCAGCAACCCAGTAGAAATCTTGGAAATTAATTCTTAACACTTTCAGCAGCCTATGAGATGTGGCATTAGAGTACTGGTAAAAATTTAGAGCCAAAACCAAATTCTGGATTTCTTTGTGCTCCACTTGAAGTACTTTAGGATTTTCTTTTTGGAGCCCAGCTGCAGAGATGATTCAGCATGTAAAACAGAAAAAAAATTAATACAAATGCCTATCTCCAGTTTGTCAAGAGCCAGATTACAGTGACTCTAAGTTCTTCTGTGGTCCATATCTAGACTTCATGCAGAATACATTTTTTTTGTCAGAGACCTACTTTGGTAACAGACTGGTATTAGGAGGAATTGAGTTTATGCTCTAAAGTTGACTGAATGTTCTGTGTGAAAGATAGTGGTTCTGGAGTGTTTTAATATCTTTGGATTTAGCCTGATATATTTTACAGTGATGGTTAAATTGTCTGATCTAGATGCTTAAAAAAACCCACAACAACCAAACAAAAAAGCCAAGCATAAGAATAATGTCTTTCTTTTTGAGCTCCACTCAGAGGAAATGTAGGGCTTTCAAACTGAAGATGTTATTAGCAGCACTGTATCATGATTCTTGGGAGGGCTGAAGGGCTTTTTATAAATCAATGATCTAGAAAGCTTTTAAAGCAGTAATTAGGTACCACAAATCCATGGAGATGTAGGTAAATAGCATTTACTCACCTGCCACAGAAATACAACCAAATTCAGACTGGCGTGCAGCAGCAAAGAATAGACACTAGAGTGACATGCAATTTTGCTCTGAATTAATATCAAGTAGAAGTCACCAGGGGAGTAGACATTGTGTAAACTGAAATCAAGCTACTCTGAAATGAGTAGTGACGTCTGTGTTTGAAGCATTTAGGCAGACAGGTTGTAAGCACCAGCAGATTTCAGCTACCTGCAAACCAGCAAAACCTTTCTTCTTCTTGTGCAAATACATTGTCCTTTCCTCATCAAGTTCCCTTTTTATCTCATGCTGCACTGAATACAAGCAATAGTTCTCCAATATTCAGTCCTTCTCAAATTTTGTCATTTCATGCTGACCCTGATAAACTTGTGACATTTTAAAGAATCACCATATAATCTGGTGAATTTGCAATATCAAACAATGAAACTAGCAGAAGGGTTCAGAGCAGAGGATGCTTAAAAACTACTCCTGAAACTAATAAACATAATTTGTACCCTGCAAGGGAATTTTAAATGAATGAAAGAAGATCAGTGCAAGGTTTGGTGCACCAATGACTGGAATCATATGAAGAGAAGTTTGGCAGTGACTGGATGAAAATGTTAAACATGAGCAGGCTGGGATATTGATGAATCTTGGAAAGGAGAGGGAACACCAGAGACACTTGGAAAGGAAAGCTGTATGCTATCCACCAGTGCACCTGAAGTTGGGAATTCTGTTTATTGGAAATACTTTAGGGGCAGAATTTAGTCCTTTTACTTTTTCATGTATTACAATCACAGAAAATTTCAAGATTCAGACAGTGGGCAGATTGGTGAGAGCAGAAGCCTGCCTGTGGGTTCCAGAAAGGAAGGGGCTACAAGGAAGGACAGTGCCTATACTAACAGGAAAAATCTGGCCTGAGGCTTGTGAGGATATTTCATACTGCTTGGGATGCCAGCCCAGGGAAGGATCAAGATGACCATGTTTAATACATCTGTGTCTCAAGTACACTTTGTTTCTCAGGGCTAGATCTGGCCAGAATTGTTGCACAAAGGGCACTGGAACTTCCTTCTCCCAAAATGTAAGTCCTGTATTTGTAATTTGTATAGTGAATAGGTTTTTGCAATGTCTTCACTGGGGCAAAATTCCTGATCTTGTTTTTATAGGCACAGTTTGATCTCCCTCTTTGACTGTGTCTCAAGACCTGCCTGATGCTTGTAGACTCTGGAGAGGAGATTCTACATATTAGAAGGATTTGAAATAAGGATACTAATACTTGCAAAAATTTCAGTGTAAATAGAGTTTGCATGATTATTTCCAAGAGCATAATTTTACTCAACTTAAAAAAATAATCCACAGATAATAAAGGGGTTTTAGACGAAGGTGAGGCCATCAAGCTTACTAGATATTACTTTCAATTAAGTAAATGACAAGTGCTTTTGCTACCTCTGCTCCTTTTGCTTTATCATCCTTGTACTGAAAGGGTTTTATCTGAGAAACAGTTGCTTGTATTGGCTTCATTTATTAGGAGGGTATTAGTGTAAAACAGTCTTCTCAAAAGTGCAGTCACAGTCTAAGGAAGAAAAAAGTGGAAACTCTAGGAAGTTAGCAGATCTAGGCATCCTCTTAACTCAAAGAATTAATATGAATTTTAAATAAAGTTAGCATAGGCTAACATGCAGAAGACACTAGTGACCTTTTCTTTGATTAGCAATAGTCACAATGCATGTTTGTTGTTTTTGTCTCCTCAGACCCTGCAGAAGCCTGTGCCACTTTTAATGGATTATTATAGTTGAAAGTTTGACAGTCAAGAAAAAAGGAAATCTTGCATGATTAAGGATGATGCAACATGAAAGTATATCAGAATTTTGTCCTCAGTTCCACAATGAAGTATGGAAGCTGCAATTATTTCACAGGAGTCACAACTACAGTTATGTGGTTTTTTCTTTAATGAAATCTTTTCCCAATAAATTCAGTCACTATCCTGGCTTAGTTCAAATATTTGCCATATAGCATGTTATCCTTACTGTAAATTTGCTTTTTCTTCTGTCTGAGGGAGATGCAAAATGTGTTACAAATTTAGATAAGTTCATTTTAATGTCACCTGCAGAGAAATCATCTGGGTGTTCTCTACTGACACAGACTAGTGATATTTGGGCTTCTGATGTCTGCTCTAGGCCTCCTGTCCTGCTCAGCTCTGTTCAGCAAATATGACAGTGCAGAGAAGCATGTGCAGTCTGATAGCAGCCAGTAGACTCCTGAAGTTTGATATGGCTTTCTGTTTTCTGCTGTGGACATCACAGTCATGAAACAGAAATAATGCAGGCAGAGGTGTCCAGAGAAAAATAGTGCTAAAATAGTACTAATACACCAGACACTCACTCAATTTTCCCTTTTCTGACCTGCATTGTGATGGAATTTCTGGTGAAAATATAAACTATGAATGAAATCAATACCTGAGGTTTTGCAAACACAGCAACAATATATAAGATATAATAGTAGCATGGAAATCAGTGCTGGTCTCCTTATCTGACTCAAACACTGTAGCTCCTTACAAATGAAAATATGAAGTGGAATTCTGCATGGAGACAGAGTGAGTAAATAAAGTCAGGCCTCTGCTGCATAGCTTTGCTAATACAGCAGTAGCAAAAGTCAACCCTACATTGCAAGGTAACACAGCAACTATGTCTAAATTAACTCATATTCTAGTAATGTATATTACTCATCACACTCAAAAAGGAGAATATTCTTTACTGGTCTTTTAGTAGAATGATCTGAAAAAAAATGTATCTGCAGGCTTCCTTTTGGTGGTCACAGTGCATGGCAGCAAGGTCAACCCCAACTTCCTCAGCTGATAGAGAAAACAAAATGCAGCATCTCACAGTGTTCCTGAGTCTACTATTACATGGCAGCTTAGAAAGTAATACAGGGCTCCACATCATATTTTGGTTTGGAAAGCCACATAATGCTCCCATATAACCAGGGCTCATTAGTTTATTGTGGATGATTGTTATTAGTTTCCTCTTATGATCTTTTTTACTTTTTTAATCTGTTAACTTTCTGCACTTTCAAGGGTTAAATAGGGATATGCATGGCCCAAAACTGGTCTCAGTCTCTTAAAGAAAGAGGTGTATAGCTATCTATGAGTAAAAACAGATAGGATTACCACGAAGGAGAAAATGCCTGTATGGTTTTTAGAGGTAGCCTTGTTGCCAGTAATAAGAAGGAAGGTAAATTGAAGACATCCATACTTAAGAGAAGCTTGGGATGCCTATAGCTAAATTTTACTTTTCCTGCAAAATTCTGGTGTCAACATCCAGAGTGCTGCTGCACTTACTCCTGGGCCATGATTCCTCAGCTCTGAGATGAGGGAAACAAGGCATGGTCCTACTGGGTGATGTCTGAGCTTTGAAAGCAGCCCTTCCATTCCAAAGGGCTCAGAACTTTACAGCACAGCAGAAACCAGCAGGCACCACCCTTTCCTGTGCCTCTTGTGTACAGACATCAATAGGAAGCTGTGCTGTTATAAATAAGTAATGTCTTTTCTCCTTGAAATTGGTGTTCAAAGCACTATCAAGATCTGTCTGGGCTGTGTAAGACAGCAGCGTGTCTGTCTTCTGCTGAGCACTAAAATGTCCTTTTAACAAAATGCCAGGGCTAAGTTTTCTGGCAGTAACTCTAACATTTATTTGTTTATTATTTGGTTATTTGGTTATTTGGTTATTTGGTTATTTGGTTATTTATTTATGGCATTCTGATTTCTTTGAGGGTTTTCCGTTGTCAGAAACAGAACAAATCTTTGGGCTGGCCCTGAGTTCCTGCTAGCCAGAGAGCACAAGTTCATGCTGTACCTGGCCAGCTTGTTGATGGGGTTCAATTTATCTTCTTCAGTTTAGCTTCTTTATTTTCTGGTATGAAATCCCTCTGGGTGGATGTTTTCTTTGTCTGCTTGCCAAATCTGTGGCTAGTTACAATTAAACATTTACTGACAAATTAATACTTTCTCTTGGTGTTAACCTTATGTTTATTTTGTTCATATATGCAGGAATTTATTTGCAGCATCTGTGTATTTCTAATCTGTTTATCTTCGGTATTCAGCCCCTCTCTCAAAGTGATATGTAGAAAATGGAAAGCTAAAATTATCTAAATTATATTATACAAGTGTATTTTAATATGCATAATGAACAGTAGAGTTAATCCTTCATAAGTCTTTTCTATTTAATAAAAATGATAACCCTCTCTCTCATCCCCCCCTTTCTGCTTCATCTTTATTATTCTTTTTTCAGAGTTCAAATCTCTTACGAATGCAAAGAAAAGAACATTAGAGCAAGGTAGACTTGGATAGTTCTTTATAATTATTTTTCTTCCTAATTTTCTTACTTTTATTTTTTTTCTAACTTCCAGCAGTTTCTTTTGCAGGCCCTGGGTGAAAAGTTACATTAAGGATTCTATTATTTCATCTCCTTCGATATATAACTGCTTGATACACTGTGAAATAAGTCCCTGAAGCTCCTATGTCTAACTTGTCTTTTTTATGCTGCTTCAGTAATAAAAATGAAATAAATAATATGGAAAAGAGATGCTGAATTTCAGCAGGTGGATCTGTTATATTGTTTCTGAAGGATGGAGGAGAGTATGTGTGACTCTAGACATGCACAGAGGTATTGCTCTTTAATGGCTATTCAGGACAGCTATTTATTTGTCTTTTTGGCTAGAGTGATATTTTTGTCCTGTTCCATCTTTGCTCCTGAATATTGAGAGCTCCAAACATCCACTTCACATCCACTCAAAAAAAAGGGTGGGATCTGGTGATACAAAACTTCTCAGTGATGTAACACATGACCACATCAGTCTCCCTCTCAGATTTCCTACTGACCTAATCCAATATGTACAAATTAGAAGTTGTCTATTACTGAAGGAAGCCATAGTACTGGAGTTCTGTAAAATATGATGCTGAAATTTCCATCTTTTAATTCTTCATGAAATAGTTTTTTCTGTCCGGAGAGGACACTCACCTATCTGCTTTTAAGACTCTAAGTAGCCAGAGGGACACATAAGGGCCAAAGAAGAATCTGGGAAAGCCTGTTATGTGTGAAACTTTAGAAGCCAATCCTGTTTGATGATTTAGCCTGTTTATTCTATAGGGGAGGTCGTTCTAAATTTGCTGCAGCAGGCTTGTGTAAGTACCTGTAAAGTTAAAGAGGGATTGTGTGTCACTCCATGAATATTATTTTGAGTTATAACTGCTTGTTGATTTTACCTGAGAGATACATAAATCTGTGATGTTCTGATGGTTCCCAGGTTCTGGATGGAGCAGAGCATTGGGACAGAGCTTCTCCTTCAGAGGACAGCCTTGGGAAGAGGTCTCCTCTGTCTAGGCCCAGCATCAGTTCTCCTCTGCCACCTTAACAACTCTGTAAAGAGGGATCAGTATCAGTAGTGAATTAAACAACTGTGTTATGGGAACACAGTAAGGAGAATTGACATTACCACAGGTACTTCCAAATTTAGAAGCAATGATTTAGAACTGATATGAGGTGTTAAGAGACAGCACAATATTTTATGAAGATAATTTGCATGAAAAAAATGATGTATTTAATAAGCTGAGAGCTTGCTGTTCCTTCTGCCTCTGAAAATATTTTTACATATAGCTAAAGACATATGTAATCAAATGTGATTCATGAGAAAAATGTCAGTATCATTGTCTCTTTTATATATTGTATATATTATCTCTTTTTTATATTGTAGTAAGTTTTCTCTTGCATTTGGAATTTTTTAGGCATTCCATAAAATGTCTTCTCTCCTGATTTTTAGCCATATGATCACCTAAACTCCCTGACTCTTCTCACGGTGTTTACAGATAAAGGATTTAAATTTCACCATGAATTATTTATTTTGGTCCATTACTTGGATTGCAACTAATACAAAGTATATCCCTCCAGACCCAGGTGGCTCCACAGTAGGTAGCAGACACCATTCAAGCCATGCTGCAGGAGACAATTCCTCTGTCCAGGGCAGTGTAAACAGGCTGGAGAGGAGTAGACAGAAGCCCTACAGCAGCTTCAAGCAAAGAATGATGGCCAGATGTCAAAGGTCTGCCAGATATTCTAGTTACTGAGACTGTTTTTTTTTTAAGCAGAATTCTCTTTAGAGGGGCAAATGATGTTATCCCATTTTTGAAGGGGAAGAAACTGAAACAGGGAAAATTAAATACATGCCTGTGATTCCCCAATAGGGAAAAGACTGGAATCTACTTTTCCTGACCACTATCTTTCTTACATGCTGCATGTACCCTGGGCCTTAGTTTTTATTAGAACAATATGTCTTTTCTTCATTCCACACGTATTTTCCAGATGATTACATACTTCACTGATATTCAGTTTTCAGACCTTCATAGCCTCCTGAAACAAAACAAATCTCTTTTGAAAGAGAAAGTGACAAGCATCTGGCAGAAATGCCCCTATATAATATCCCTTTTCTTTAAACACACTTGTTTCAACTGCAAATTTCAAGTATGTAGAAGAATGTATATATTTTTCTCTCCATCTTTGATGCACACAGGAATAACCAAGTCAGTTTTACTCAGATTCATTTTCATGAAGCTTACTGGTTGGCAAGAACTGAATGAAAGACTTTACTGCTTAGATTTTCAAAAACCTCCATCTGAATTTGTTTTCCTTATCACCAGTTTATCTGCGATAAATTAATAGGTCTAAATATGATTTTAGAGGTGTCACTGGGAAAGAGCTGATTTTCTAAAGTAAATCTATAATAAATACAGCTTCAAGGATGAATTAATATAAAGGTAAGAAAAATACAGGGAGGAAAACCTGACGAATTATATACATAATATTTTTCTCCCTGTCTGTTTTACTAATATTATTTCAGAGTGAATATTCAGTAATTACTTCACTGGAAAACACTTTTCATGCTATTTGTCACAATGTGCAGTTAATTGCTAATGAGGAAATGGCTATAAAATAAAAGAGTATTCCTAATTCATTGCTTGTTTTTGGATTTCCTGCAAGAGGAAATATCACAGAAATCCCATTTCAAATTTAAAAATACCTGAACTTTCTTTCAGAAGTTATTGTGCAGAATCAGTATTTCAGAGATATCTAAACAACTGATTCCATAGTCAGATCTCTCTCCATTTTCATGTTATTTCTTTTCATACAGAGATGATTAAAAATATAGAAGTTGGTGTTTAGTCACCATTTCAGTTATTCCTTATGTAAAGACTTTTTTACTACAGAAAACCTTCAACCTGTTAATGCAACTATTCTTTTAATAAATACTCTAAAGAGGGGTAATTAGTCTCCTAAATTGCTTTTTCCTTGGTTCTGTTGTGCTGTAAGACCAAGCAGATGTGCCATTGTTGGTGGGACATGGGAGAAGAGCCTTGGGATTCAGCTTTTATTTCCTCCAACACACCCTCTTAAGAAAAAAGTAAAACAAGTGAGGCTAAGCCCTTTAGTAGTAAAATCAGTGATGAGATGAGTGTTAAAAATGATAAAGTGCAGGATGCCATCTTCCTCCTTTAGCATTGACTACCTTTTCTAAATATTGAGCTACTGGTTAGACAGGGAGACAAAGTGTGAAAGAATGTGCTTCTCATGTTTATACAGCTCTTTCTGAGAAGCCAAAATAAATTTTCAGTACTTTTTTGCTTATACATTTACTTCCCTTCCTCAGGATTGTTCTAATATGTCACCCTTTTATTTTAATTTGATAATGAGTAAGTTTCCTGACAAAAGGTTGGAAATCAAGGTTAACAAGTAACAAATTACTATAAAATCAAAATGTCACAAAGTCTCTGTGGAATGGAGCTGCAGACATTGGTTATTCAGGATCAATTTTTCATTAAATTCTACAAATGATTTTAAGCCTTTCTTCATCTATGATGAATTGTACCAGCTGCCAGAAGATGGAGCTCTTTTAATAAACCATGATGCTCCTATTTGGAAAAAATGTAAAAAAAATAAGCATAGAAAAGCTTTAGAAAAACATTACAAATTATTTTCGTTTGTTGCTAACTTAGGCTTAGTTAAATCCATTTTAAAGCAGGTAAAATTGTATTCTGCTGCATATCTGTAAATCAGTTTGGTATATTAATTATATTTTCAGATTTTCTTAGTTTTAACCTTATATTTTCAACTCTCCTTTTCTTCCCTCTTCTGAATTTTCCAAACATTCCCAAATAGGCCAGCAGTTACTCTTTAGTTAAGATATAGGGACTTGCAAGGTGTAAAGTAAGTGAAAAATCAATTCCAAATTATTTTTCTATGTTCCTGTCTTCAGTGGTGCAAGGCTGTGGTGGGAGGCAGTGCAGCTGGGCTCTGCAGAGCTTCATGGCTGTCACACCAAACATCTTTCATTGGCACCTCTGACAACTGCTAAGCAGGAGGGCTTCACTTCTGCTGACAATGAGCCACCTCAGCGAGGTGACAGTGGAAAGACACATAAATGTGCCTGTGAAGGTATTTGTGCATCTCTCCTGCTGTATTGACCACGGAGGGAAGACAGATAATGAGGTTAGACTAGACCACTCACTTCAGGACAGGTGAAGTTGGCCAGAATGAATCCAGAAATCTTATTAACAGAATTTGTGAGGAAAAGATCGAATCTCTATTCACAGCATTGATTCAGACTTGTTTAATATAAGCTGTGATTCACACTTCTTTAGTATAAGCTGCACCACAACAGAGTACAAGCATAAAGTTCAAATTGAAGGGAGGCAGCTATGCAGCTTGGAAAGAATTCTGAAAAAAAAAATTATTATTTCACATCCAATGCCATATCTTAGGTTTCCACTTAAAACTGAAACAACTTTTCCATTAGTGTCAAGCCTGGATGGAGGAATCATAAAATACATATTTTGTTACTTTNCCAATGCCATATCTTAGGTTTCCACTTAAAACCGAAACAACTTTTCCATTAGTGTCAAGCCTGGATGGAGGAATCATAAAATACATATTTTGTTACTTTAGATAATTCTTCCTACTGTTTTTGAGAGTTAAGGAATAAAATAATGAAGAATTCTCTCATTGACACAGCACTTGAAATATAGTCCTCCAAATGGTTGCTTGGTATGACAGGATGGTCTTTTTCATCTATTTCAAGAAAACTTCTTTTGACTGTACAAAAATTAATCTGTTTGTATGATCTGTCTGTCAGTAGCTCTCACTGACTTTGCCAATCAGCCTGGATTACATTGAAAGTCACTTTAGGTCTGAATTGCAAAGAAGATAATTGTGTGTTTGTATGAGTGTATGCATTTTCACCACTCTCCTGATGCAGAGAAATGTTTGCTGCCCATGGAGATTAATGATATAATAAATGCTTTTGCATTCTAGCCTGGTGTCAGTTAAAATAGAGCAAGTCCACTCTGTGAATTATTCACTTTGCAAAGCCTTTGCTGTGGTAGACAAAGCAGTTTTGTCCTACAGCATCTTCTCTTTGTACTACACTTCTCTGGATGTTCCTAAGAGCTTGCACAGCTGTACTGTACATCAGGGGTAAAGGCTGGAGAGTCACTTGGCACCTTTGCTCTCTCTCGAGCCACTGAACAGAGAAAAGTATCTGCTAGCATTGAGAACTGGGAACATTCAGAGAAGAAGTTACAGCATTGAATGCAGAGCCTAACTACTGTTGCTCCATATTGATTTTCAGGAGTTTATGCACTGCAATTCAAGCCAGAAGTTCTGATAACCCTCCTGAAATCCACTTTTCAAGTGCACTCCCTCTCGTACACCCTGAACCTATACAGTGGGTATGGGTTTCAGCTTTGCTCTGGTTAATACTGTTTTCTGGTATTGTGAAAAGAAAGTCCACACTTGCATTCAAAGTTCTAAAATTAATTTAGAAAAATGCCCAAAAGGACATAATTTTTATTTTCTTGGTTTTTTTTTAAGAAATTGTTTTACAGTCAGTTTCCCAGCTATCCATTATCTTTGGATCTTTCTGTAGGTTTCTCTAATGAGCAATGAAAGGATCACCTGTACCACGAAGGAGAATGCTTACTTGACAGTAAATGGCCCTAATGGACACATGCCAGAGGACTCAGCAAGAATGCACAGTGACATCCATAAATGATGGTGCATAATGATGACAGAGAGAGTGCATATATTATTATTTGAGGCTTTTATTACTTATGGCTTTCATATTTGTGCTGACACATCCTCTTGCAGTGTCTGAAACAATGTTATATCAAACTCACACAGTGTAGCACCTTACTTCCTTTCTCCCAAACTTGAAATATCTTGCAGAATGATTAACAGGTGGAGGGATTTTTTGGCAGGGATTGCAGTATTGAACATTGCTGTAGCACTCTTCTCACGCATCTCTCCCACTTCATGAATGTTGTGATTACCTCTCATAAAAATAAAATCCACCCTTGCATTCAATGTAAGTACTAGATTGCACTATTTTTTTCTTAATTTCCTTTGCTCATTTGAAGAAGTGATAATGCAATTGAAGGCTACTCAAATCCCAAGGGAAATTAAAAGCAGCTTTTGGTACTGAACTTATAAATGGTACTTTTGGATTGAAATGGATGCTTTTCCATCAATTAAATCTGATTTTAGAACTAGCTTGTCTTTCTTACTGATTGTGTAAAAGACCATATGTAAGATGGATAAGCAAATTAAGCACCAAGGCTAGGAGGAGAATAGAGAAACAACACATTGCATTTCTAAGGTCATCTTTACATATGGCACTTGTAAAATTGTGACCATAGTGGTAAAAGTGTGCCATCAGCTAGGTGTACACTGAATTCATTGAAAAAGAGTAATTTTTTTACTGGAATGCTTTTCTTCTGATATAGATGTTCTCAAAGCAGCAATTGTGGCACTTTCGGTCATGTAATTATTTCCATTCTTAAGCAAAGTTCTATCCTCAACTAAAGTAGTTAAAACAGTAGGAAATCTGCAGGTTAATTAGGACTACTGGTTTATGCTGCAGCAGTGTCCAATGTGACTTAAAATTTTCTGTGAAATTTTCCAGAGGAAAGTATTTCTGTTGATGGTGATCTGTAAAATCATGTTGAAACTATAACCAAAATCAAAGCGGATTTATTTTTTCGGTGTATGGGGGACCCCATGACAGAGGTAGTTACAGAAAAAAAATATTTATTCTCATATTAAGCAAAGATATTTGTTAGAATGGGGAATATTAATTTCTCTCAAGTATTTAACTCTGACACTCTGGAAGGTAATTCTGTTTTGGCAGACCTCCTTTTACTCTTTTGGAGGAAGGCTTCAAACTGAGGCATTTAGTGGAATAGTTATTTCCACAAAACCTAGTGGCAAAGGAAGTCCATAACTAGATAGGTATATAGGTGATATACAAGATAACTAATTACAAGATGTTTAGCACATCTCAGACAATAATGGAATGAATGTGGGAAGATAGCAACCCTTTGGGGAAGACATTGTACATCAAGTCATTAATTGTAGATCCTTTTACTATAGTTCAGGGCATTTATAATGTATGTGTCTTCTGATTTGTAGAAGAGATATGCACTGTGTTGCTTTACAATTTGTCATAGTCTATAAAAGGCAAGAACTAGGTGGCCATAAGCCTAGCAGAGTAACCTAAAGAAGGCTCTACAGATCTGGGAGTTAGCTTACATTTTTATTACAAGATGATGACACCATTACAGGTGCATTCCAGCTGTTTGACATTTCATTTAAATATATTCTCAATATTATATCCTCTAATTTTGTACCTAAAACATGCAATACATTTACTCAATATGAAAAAAAAAAAATCCCCAAAGATATGAGGCATTAGAACCAGATTGATTTTTGAGGTTTATTTGCCACTATGCGCAAAGATTAGAGCTCAAGAAGAGTGACTCATGATGTCTGTGCTCATTGCAGCATGACTGACAGTTTGCAAGTAAAGAAAGATGTCTGTTTGTCTGGGAGGTTAGCAGGAAAAGGACATTTTATTCAGCCAAACTAGGGCTGTATTTTGGAAAAGGTTGCACCCATTTTTCCAATATTGGTGGGCACTAATACAGTCTGTACACCCAAACCAACACTTTCCCCAATGTGAACACTTTTGCATTTATGTCTGTCCTGACCCTTTGCCTTGACTTTGGCCTTGATATAGAGCCTACTTGCAGCAATGTAAAAACCTTTGCCTTTGGTGGAATTTGGGTCTGATAAAAAGGTGCCTTGCTAGGGGTTTTTGCAACAAAAAGGCTTTTTGGCTCCTTAGTAGCAGATCTATAGATGGATATTGACACTTCTCATTTAATCTTCTATTTTCAAAGAGCTCCTTGAATTGCCCAATTTCCAGTAAACCACCTCTAAAAGACTTCAGATTCCTCTTATATTGTGAAGTGCCTTTAGATTTAGTTGCTTAACTTTGAAGTGGAAAACTGCAGCAATCTGGAATAGAATTGTTAAAAAATATTGTGGTTGGCTTCAGTGCAAGTCCATTATCTTCCTGCAGAAGATGGGAATATATTTCCTTTATCTTGTTTTTCACTCTTTTGTTACATGATTATAGACAAACAGACATTGTATTTATTTGATTGTGTTATGTTGTGAACTACTACAGAAAGAACAGACCAAAATAGAAGAAAAACCAAACCAAGACAACACTTTTCTATTTCTAAGTTTGTAGGTCTGCTTCCTTTAGTTATACTGTTTGCTGTGGACTTTAGCTGGTTGAGATCATATTTAGGCACAAGTAAGATGACTCTTCCTTTCCAGTTCAGCATACTTTTATTTTTTGCTTTTTCTTTTATTCAGTGTTTCATATTATTGAGATCTCAGCTAATGAAGATACTTATATTCTTCAAAGAGAAGCTGGATATTCCAGCAGATTTAAACCTTTAAGGAGATAGTCCTAATTTTACAGTATAATTGTACCTTGATTAATTGGTTTGATTTTCCTAAATTTGATTCTGAACCATGGAAAATCTTTCTATTGTGGCAGACGTGCTGGGGGGTAACACTGCAGAACTGGAACAAGTCTGCTTTATTCCAACACATGGAGTGCAGGATATTCCTTCTCTTTGGAGGATACATAATAAAAAGGTGAGGCATTCGAGGAGGCAAAATTACTTGAAAACTCAGTAAAACCTGAGTTTCATACAGCTGTAAGCTACAGAAGAAAATGGTGCTTGACTACTGTGCCTGATGCAGAGTTTTTAGAACACGAGGGCATATATAATTTAGCAGTGACAGCAGTAACTGCAGAAGAAATAAATTTACTTCAAAGGAAGAAGGAACAGAGGGAGGGAGATGTTTTAACAAACCTGGGAGCTCTCTCTGGCAACAGTGCCTTACAGGATTCAAATGCAGAAGGCCAGACTCTTTTATTGATTGCTGACTGATCTGTATTTTTTCTTCTGTCAAAGTTAGTGTATACTCAGCTTTTAAATTTAAGATCTGCTTTTAACTTTAAAGGAATAAAGTCTTGGATGAATTTACTCAAACAATTGCTTTTCAAGGAAAAAAAAAGAAAAGTAACACATACAGAGAATAAAACCTTAATGCATTAATACCTTTTTTTTTGTCTCTGGAGGTGTAGAACAGATTTAACGACCCAGATTCTTCTTTTATCCACAAGGCAGTCATCTCCCTGCAAACATCTGACTCTTGCATGGACAGAGGATGCTCCAGGATAGCTTTCCCTTAGTTGCTTTGATCTGCAAGGTAGGTGATGCAGAAGAATGTCTAGAGCAAAGAATCAACACCGTGGGAGTTTTAATGATCAGTCAGCAGTCATAAATTAATAAGTCTGTATGTCAAAAAAAAGGAGAAAGCATCACTATTATGTCTTTCTAAGGTGAGGTCTGTCTCCTTGCATCCCAAGGGAATTACAGCATTTGCAAGGAATCCCAGAGTCAACTTTTCTTACTTGGTTAAAACGCCACTGGCCCTTTGGTGTTCCATATCCCCTAGGAGCACCTATAAGAGAAGTCGACTGAATGTTTATTATATCCATTGATTATTAATGAGAGAAAAAGGAAGGAAGGTGCGGAAGG
>VZRX01010817.1:6462-18057 GCA_013398075.1 Notiomystis cincta
GTCTCCCTCTCCCCTCAAATCCCAGGAATGAGCCCCCCCGGGCTCTCTGGTTGGCAGCGGGTCATGGACACGGCTCCAAAAGGGACCATTTGCTAAAAAACCGGGGATTTTTTGCGGGATGGGAATTCTGCTGCTGGGGGACAATTCCTGGAGAGTTCTCCCGGTGCTTTTCCTGCCGAGGCCGTTCCCGAAGCCTGCGCTCCCTCCGGGTGTGCTCTCCTGCGGCTGGAGCAGCGATCCGCCAGCCCGCCGCTCTAACTCCATTCCCCGCAATTATCTCGGATGCTGCAGGAGAGAGTGATGATTCCAGAGGCAAACAGGCAGCGGGATCCAATCCAGCCGCGGAAAATCAGGTTTTCCTCCTGCAATTCCTGCCTGATCCCTGCCCCTCTCTCATGCAATGCTCTCCACGGAGTTATTTTTGCTTTCCTGCTGCCACCAGAGCCAGGGGAAACTTCAGCCTTGATCTGCCTGGATATTTTTAATTTTAAATTGAAAATTTTTTAATTACATTTTAAACGTTTGGGTTTTTTTCCTTAGGCTGGGATGATTTTTCGGTCACTGCGTTTTTAATCCCTGGGTGTTTTATTTTTTTCCCCCAGGTTTCTTTGGGAGTTTTCACAAATGTTAAATTCTAACACCTTAACACCTCTGCTGTTTATTCCCTGATTTTTTTTTGGGGAGGCAGGGACACAGTTATGTTCAGCTGCTGTGGGTGCTGGTTTTTTTCCAGGATGCTGCTCTGTTAAAACTTGGAATTCTACCAGGGATTATTCCAACTCTGCATTCCCAGCTCCTCAGTTTTAAGCAGAAACCCCAGAATTTATGGACAATCCCAGGGTGGGGGCTCGGAGATCAAAAAAGCTGGACGAGAGGAAATCCCCTGGAGATGCGTCCGTTATTAATCTCTTAATTGAGAACACCAAACAAGGGTCTGAGGGATCAATCAGCGCGTCTTAATTACCTTTAATCATCATCTTTAATCACCTTTGTGGAGGTTCAGGGTCGTTCATTGGTGACAAAAGGACACAAGCGCTGGTGAGGGACAAATTCACCTGGAGCGGGGGAAAAATTCCCTGTGCTCGTCCAGGGCAGCCAGGAAAACACGGATTTACAGCCGGCCGGGTGTTCTGTTGTTGCCGCGACAAATCCCAGAATCCCGGAGGCTGCAGGGCAAAGGCCGAGGGGAGAAAACCTGGAATGGGGATCTGCCGGGGGATTTTGGGACATCAAACCCTGGGAATGGGGAATGTGCAGACGGAATAAATTCCTTCTGGTGCTGAAACCTGCAGGGAGGGATGGAAGGTTTTGCATCAGGGCCTGAGGAAATGGATTTTTCCTCAGGGAATGCACTGGGACATCCCTGGAATTGTCCACGTCCAGGCTGGATGGGGCTTGGAGCAATCTGGGATAGTGGGAGGTGTCCCTGCCCGTGGATGAGCTTTAAGGTCCCTTCCAACCCAAACCATTCCAGGATTCTGGGATTCCCTTCTCTTGGTGTGACAGGGAATATTGTCCAGCTCATCCCACGGAACAAAATTCCTGAGGGGAAAGGTGAATATTCCCAGAAACCCGAGAGAAGAGCCCCAAAACACCGAGGTGACAAAGTGTCCCTGACTCCAGGGAAATTCTGGCACAGCTGCTGCTGAAGGAGCCTGGAGGTTCCTCTCCATGGAAAACACACCCCAGTCCTTCATGAAAAACCTCTGGAATGCCAAGGGATGGCTGGGAGAGCCCGAGGCCCTTTGCAAACGGGGATTTGGGGCTGGAGGATTTCTCCAGGGGGAGAAGAAATTGGAAATATCCAAAGAAAGGAGCTCCTCTTCCCAGAGCCTGAACTCCAAAGGTGGTGGAAGGACCAGGATCAAGTTCTTGTGTAATTCCTGCAGTCCCCGAATCCAAGGATGTGCATGGAAGGATATCCAAGGATATCCAAGGAAAAGGGACTTTGGAAAAGGTGTCCTTTCCCATTCTTTAGAAGATGAGCTGCACATGACTGCACCTCCTGACCTTCCCTGCTGAGCTCCAGATTCTTTCCCTGCTCTCCAGTTTTTTGCAGGCTGAAAATTGGAAAATTAGGTTTTTAGGGCCCAGCCTGGATGTGCTGAGCTTGTCTGGGCTGTCCCTGGGGGAGAGAACATTCCCAATCCCAGCCCCATCCCAAGGATGCAGCTCCATGGATATCAGTTCACACTCACTGCCCTATCCTGCATATTTTCCCTTCCTGTTCTTCCCTCCAGTGATCCCACTGGGTCACAGCAGGAAAATGGGAATTTCCAAACCCCTCCCAGGTGGGAATGAGGGGTCCCAGCTCCAGCTTCTCCCAGAATTCTCCCATAAATAACCTGAGGATTTCAGGATGAGTGGCAGAGCAGGATTTAAAATTCCACTTCTCAGCCAGGGCTGGATTTTTCCTCTGTTATTTTATCCAAGCTCTGACCCACTCCTGTTCAATTTGTAAGGAGCTTGCCTGAGCTCTGCCCGCACTGGGATGCTGGGAATCGCAGGGATGCAACGCCTAAATCCCAAATATTCCAGCTCACATCCTCACCCCCAGCTCGCAGCGTTTGCTGGAGCTCCCTGAGCTCTCCCTGCCATCCCCGCATTCCCGATTTTCCCCGGGGCGTCTCCGCCCAGCCACGTGAGACACCTACTCCCCATCTGCACTTTCCCAAAGCGGCTCGGCACATTTGAGATTCCTCCTGGGAGCTGCAGGGACTCCTCCGATCCCCCAGGTTTTCTCACCCCGGGAGAAAGCCCAGCCACCGACGGAGGTGGCTTCGGTTTGCTCCTGGAGACAAGGAGTTTTTCCAGCGCCGTGGGCTGGGTGTTTGTGATTCCAGATCCAAACCCCCGGATTATTATGGGAATCGGATCGTCAGGTGATGGGAGCAGAAGATGCTGGTGCTTTTCTCCCGCCTTCACCAGGGTTTGCAGTGGGATTTGGTGCTTTAAATCCCCCCCTTTTTTTTGTATAGGTGTTGTTTTCAAGTTTCTCCAGAAAAATGCTGGATAAACACCTACTTTGAACCCCACTCCGACTAAAATATGGAAAAATATTCCTGGGAATCAATCACACCACGGAAAAGGGGTGTTGGAAATTCTCCACCTCTTTCAGAATGGTTGGCAAAGCTTGATCTGCTCAGCTCTCCTGGAGCTGCCCATTGCAGCTTGGATTTCCTGAAGAAAAGAGGGATTTGGGGGATAAAAAACAGTTCCGGGTGAGAGGGGAGCATGTGGGAACACAGAAAATATTCTTGAGAGGTGGAAAAAAGGGAGTTTATTCCTTCCAGTGTCTGTGCACACACCCTGACCCCCGCAGAAGTGAGTTCAGCGTGGTCCTTTCCATTTGGAACATTTTTTCCAGGGGTTTTCCACTGTTATGGAAGGTTTTATTTCCTCCCCTCCTCACTGATGTTCCCTGAGGTTCTCCATTGGTTGTGCCAGGCAGCCTAAAAAGTGGGATTTAAATTCAGGTCTGCCACTCATTTTAACATCCCAAACTGTGTCAAATCCTGGATTATTTATGGGAGAAGCCACAGCAGAGCCTCATTCGTGGCTGGAAGGGGTTTGGAAGATCCCATTTCCCAGCTGGGATCATTGGAAGGAAGAATAGGAAGGAAAAATGGGTTTGTGGAAACAGGGAGAGCTGGGAATCAGCACAGTGGAGCTTCCTGGAAAAACCAGGAATTGTCTTTGGCTCTGGTTCCCAAAGCAGCCAGAATTTGGATGGAGTGAGGTGGGATTGAGCCAGCCCTGAGCCTCCCAGGTCCCCTGGGCCAGGTGACAGCAGAGCCGCACCAAGCTGGGCTTTGGGGAGCTCAGCACTAAGGGGAGGTTCTGCTCCGCTCGGGGAGTGCTGATCCCAGCCCTCCAAAGGGATATTCCAACCATTTTTTGGATTTCAGATGGAAAATCAGGGGACTTCTGGATTTCATGGAATCTCAGAATGGTTTGAGTGGGAAGGGATCTTAAAGCTCATCCCGGTTCCATCCCCAACACCTTCCATTATCCCAAGGTGCTCCAAGCCCCATCCAACCTTGGACATTCCAGAGATCCAGGGGCAGCCACAGCTTCTCTGGGAATTCTATTCCAGAGCCTCCCACCCTCCCAGGGAACAATCCTTCCCAGCCACAGCCAGCCCTGGATCCTGTGAAAATGAAACAGAGCTGGGATGTGCTGGGATGAGCGCCTGGATTCTCCCATTGTGCAATTCCTTTGCTGGAAATCCATCCCATCCCACTCCCTGGCTGAATAATTCAACCCCAAATCCCGTCCAGCCTGGCCTTGAACATTCCAGGGCTCCAGGGGCAGCTGCAGCTTCTCTGGGAATCTGTGCCAGGCCCTCCCCATCCTCAGTGTGAAAAATTTCCTAACATTTCATCTAAATCAACCCATTTTTAGGTCAAACTCATTCCCCATTGTCCTATCAAGAAACAGATGAGCACCTGGATTCTCCCATTGTGCAATTCCTCTGCTGGGAATCCATCCCATCCCACTCCCTGGCTGAATAATTCAACCCCAAACCCTGAAGAGAGAGAAAATTGCAGCGATTGCAAAAGCCCTCTTTGGATTCACTTTCCCTCTCTTGATTTCCTTCCTTTTTGAATTTTCCTTCTAGGAACGAGATGCCCGTGAAGTTTAATCTCTCTTAAGAAGAAAACCACGGAGAAAAAGAAATAAAAAACCATGGATCCTTTGTACTTTCCGGGCACGCTTAGCACGGAATCTGCTCCCGGAGAGGCGAACTCCTCCCTGCTGAGCAACGTGACGGAGAACGGGACGCTCCCGGAGCAGCCCCCGTTCCAGTACATCCACAAGGTGCTCATTCCCATCTGTTACCTGCTGGTGTGCGCCGTGGGGCTGAGCGGGAACGCCCTGGTCATCTACGTGGTGCTGCGCCACGCCAAGATGAAAACGGTCACCAACATCTACATCCTCAACCTGGCCGTGGCCGACGTGCTCTTCATGCTGGGCCTGCCCTTCCTGGCCACCCAGAACGCCATCTCCTACTGGCCCTTCGGCTCCTTCCTCTGCCGCCTCGTGATGACCGTGGACGGCATCAACCAGTTCACCAGCATCTTCTGCCTGACGGTGATGAGCATGGACCGCTACCTGGCCGTGGTGCACCCCATCAAGTCCACCAAGTGGAGGCGCCCCAGGGTGGCCAAGCTCATCAGTGCCACGGTCTGGACCTTCTCCTTCTTGGTGGTGCTGCCCGTGATCATCTTCTCGGACGTGCAGGAGGACTTCCAGACGTGCAACATGAACTGGCCGGAGCCGGTCAACGTGTGGTCGGCGGCNTGGAGTGAGGTGGGATTGAGCCAGCCCTGAGCCTCCCAGGTCCCCTGGGCCAGGTGACAGCAGAGCCGCACCAAGCTGGGCTTTGGGGAGCTCAGCACTAAGGGGAGGTTCTGCTCCGCTCGGGGAGTGCTGATCCCAGCCCTCCAAAGGGATATTCCAACCATTTTTTGGATTTCAGATGGAAAATCAGGGGACTTCTGGATTTCATGGAATCTCAGAATGGTTTGAGTGGGAAGGGATCTTAAAGCTCATCCCGGTTCCATCCCCAACACCTTCCATTATCCCAAGGTGCTCCAAGCCCCATCCAACCTTGGACATTCCAGAGATCCAGGGGCAGCCACAGCTTCTCTGGGAATTCTATTCCAGAGCCTCCCACCCTCCCAGGGAACAATCCTTCCCAGCCACAGCCAGCCCTGGATCCTGTGAAAATGAAACAGAGCTGGGATGTGCTGGGATGAGCGCCTGGATTCTCCCATTGTGCAATTCCTTTGCTGGAAATCCATCCCATCCCACTCCCTGGCTGAATAATTCAACCCCAAATCCCGTCCAGCCTGGCCTTGAACATTCCAGGGCTCCAGGGGCAGCTGCAGCTTCTCTGGGAATCTGTGCCAGGCCCTCCCCATCCTCAGTGTGAAAAATTTCCTAACATTTCATCTAAATCAACCCATTTTTAGGTCAAACTCATTCCCCATTGTCCTATCAAGAAACAGATGAGCACCTGGATTCTCCCATTGTGCAATTCCTCTGCTGGGAATCCATCCCATCCCACTCCCTGGCTGAATAATTCAACCCCAAACCCTGAAGAGAGAGAAAATTGCAGCGATTGCAAAAGCCCTCTTTGGATTCACTTTCCCTCTCTTGATTTCCTTCCTTTTTGAATTTTCCTTCTAGGAACGAGATGCCCGTGAAGTTTAATCTCTCTTAAGAAGAAAACCACGGAGAAAAAGAAATAAAAAACCATGGATCCTTTGTACTTTCCGGGCACGCTTAGCGCGGAATCTGCTCCCGGAGAGGCGAACTCCTCCCTGCTGAGCAACGTGACGGAGAACGGGACGCTCCCGGAGCAGCCCCCGTTCCAGTACATCCACAAGGTGCTCATTCCCATCTGTTACCTGCTGGTGTGCGCCGTGGGGCTGAGCGGGAACGCCCTGGTCATCTACGTGGTGCTGCGCCACGCCAAGATGAAAACGGTCACCAACATCTACATCCTCAACCTGGCCGTGGCCGACGTGCTCTTCATGCTGGGCCTGCCCTTCCTGGCCACCCAGAACGCCATCTCCTACTGGCCCTTCGGCTCCTTCCTCTGCCGCCTCGTGATGACCGTGGACGGCATCAACCAGTTCACCAGCATCTTCTGCCTGACGGTGATGAGCATGGACCGCTACCTGGCCGTGGTGCACCCCATCAAGTCCACCAAGTGGAGGCGCCCCAGGGTGGCCAAGCTCATCAGTGCCACGGTCTGGACCTTCTCCTTCTTGGTGGTGCTGCCCGTGATCATCTTCTCGGACGTGCAGGAGGACTTCCAGACGTGCAACATGAACTGGCCGGAGCCGGTCAACGTGTGGTCGGCGGCGTTCATCATCTACACCTCGGTGCTGGGCTTCTTCGGCCCCTTGCTGGTCATCTGCCTGTGCTACCTGCTGATCGTGGTCAAGGTCAAGTCCTCGGGGATCCGCGTGGGCTCCACGCGGCGCCGCAGGTCGGAGCGGAAGGTCACCAGGATGGTGGTGATCATCGTGGTGGTCTTCGTGTTCTGCTGGCTGCCCTTCTACACCATGAACATCGTCAACCTGATCCTCATCCTGCCCGCAGACCCCGTGCTGGAAGGGCTCTACTTCTTCATGGTGGTGCTGTCCTACGCCAACAGCTGCGCCAACCCCATCCTCTACGGATTCCTCTCCGACAACTTCAAGCAGAGTTTCCGGAAGGTTCTCTGCCTCCGGAAAGGCGACGGGGTCGAGGACGGGGACCCCGTGGAGCACAGGCAGGAGAACAGCAGCCGCCTGCAGGAGTCCATGCTGACCCAGAGGAACGTGGAGTTCAACGGGCACATGCAGACCAGCAAGGTCTGAGGGCACGGCCTGGCACCGCAGAGTCCCCTGGAGGACTTGGGGACTTCAAGTGAGCATGGCCTGGCACTGTGAAGTCCCCTGGAGGACTTGGGGACGTCAAGGAGGGCACGACATGGCACTGTGAAGCCCCTTGGAGAACTTGGGGACTTCAAGGAGGGCACGGCCTGGCACTGCAGAGTCCTCTGGAGGACTTGGGGGCTTCAGGAAAGTCACGGCCTGGCACTGTGAAGTCTCCTGGAGGACTTGAGGACTTCAAGGAGGGCATGGCCTGGCACTGCAGAGTGCTCTGGAGGACTTGGGAACTTCGAGAAAGTCATGGCCTGGCACTGTGAAGTCCCCTGGAGGACTTGGGGACTTCAAGGAGAGCTCAGCTCGTGGCAAAGGGAAAATGTGGAGCCCCACGAGCTCCAGGAAATGTACACAGAGGGCTCTTCCCTGCTTTTCCCAGCTGGAAGTGCCAAGCACTTGTGGTGTCCTGCTGGCTCAGATGTTTGTGACCCCTTTGGGTCCTCCAGGGAATGATTTCCAGGCTTTGTACCCCTCTAGTGATTCAAACCAAGGCCAAGCCAGCTCTAACTCCCTGGTTAAGCTGGGTTTAAGGTTGTTTTGCATTGCTGGGATCAGCTCGGAGCAGCAAACAGCTCAGCTGGGATCTTTGGGATTCTTCAAGGGGATTTCTTAAAGGAAAATGAGATTTCTTCAGAGTTTCATGCAAAAAAGGTGCCGGCACTGCTCTGGAAATGGGTTCTGATGTGCTGCGTGGTGCCTTTGCTTTGTTTTCCTGCCATGAACCCATCCCAGGGAGCCAGAACAGTCAGGAACCCTTCAAACTCAGTGAGGACAGATGAAAATCCAAGATTAGGAAAACATTTCGGGAAGGAATCAATGTACCCATAACACCTCCACCTTCTCACCCCTATAAAATGTGCTGTGACCCCGTTGTTGTGATGTCAGTGCTGGTGCTCGTGGGGTCCTGGGGAGATGTCGTGTCCATTTCTTGGTTCTCAGTGTAAGTCTGGGCTCAACCCCGGGTTTCCAGAATTTAAACCTGGCTCAATCTCCTCTGAGTGTAAGTCTGGACTGGAAACTGCATTTCCAGAAATTAAACCTGGCTCAATCCCCTCTGAGTGTAAGTCTGGGCTCAAAACTGGGATCCAGAAATCCCAGCAGAGCCAGGTTTAACTGATCAATTAATAAAATATCCATTATTCCCAGAATTATCCAACTCTTCCAGGCATAAATCAACCTCTGATCCGTTCCTGAAGAATTGGTGCAGCCTTTCTGTCACCTCTGCCTGTTCCAGTTGATTTTCCAGAGGTTCTTCTCCATGGACAGAATGAGAAAATCCCATTTTAGCTCTCAGCTCCTTTTGGAAGTGGCTGGAAAAATTTGTGTTCCCACAGAAGTGCCCTGCAGAGCACAGGGATGCAGAATTCCAGCTGCTGGATTTGTCTGGAGCAGCTGAGCTCCAAATGGAATGAGGAGAGCAGGAGCTGGATTTGATGATCCCTGTGAGTCCCCTCCCACTGAGGGTATTCCATGATTTTTCAGCCTGAGGTGTTTTGGATCCACTGGGATTTGGTTTTACTTCATCCCAAAAATCAAAGCCCCATCCTAGAGGAGGTGACCACATAAAGAGAATGATAAATTCCAACCCCCCAAAAAACCCCCAAACCTTCTCAGGAAAAACAACAAAAACCTGGAAAACACTCTCAAAATCCAGTGAAAATTGGAATAATTTAAGTGTACATGATTTTTGAGTAATCCCTAATCTGATTTCCAAGGAAAAATTAAGATTCCTTTCAAACCCATCCAAGAGGGAGCTAAAGAGGAAAAGCTCCCGAGATTTTGGACTGTGCCACACGAATTTGGGGCAGTGCCTGGAGACACCACCAGAATCCCATTAAATTAGGGATGCTCTGTTCCCCTTTCCAGGATTTTAGGACCTGCTGGAAAGAAAATCCAACACATTTTATGGCAAGGTCCTTTAGAAACCTGGGATTGTGCTGATGAGGGGAGATTTTAGTGCAAACCAGGAGTGATTTGGACCCAGAAAAATTTCTCTGTGCTTTTCCCACTCAGGATTGGGATAATTTGTGCTGTGTGGAATTTCCATGAATGGAAATTTTCCATTTTCCAGCCTGGTTTTAGGCTGAGGCTACGGAGATTTTGTCTTTGTTTCCCTCTGTTAAACCATTCCAGACAAATTAAACACTGAATGAACCAAATTTCTTTTTTTTTTCATAATTTTTTTAGTATTTTTTCCCCCCCAAATTTCTCCTGCTGGGAATTCTGAGGTAATGGAAAGCCTCCCCAGCTGAGGCTGTTCCTGAGTGGCAGAACTGAGACCCAGAGGGATCAGCCCCCTGGAAAATCCCTGGATTTACCTCCAGGCTGAACAAAGTGGAGCACTCAGTGCAGATTCCAGGGTCAAATCCAATTTCCAGTCCATTTCCAGCCAATCCCACTTTTTTCCATGGCCTGTTGGATGCTGTGCCCACGAGTGCTGATCAGAAGGGCTCCAGGGATGCTGGAAATCAAAATCCATCTCCTGATCCATCCCTTTTCCCTCGATTTCCAAGGAAACTTCTCTTTCTAAAGCACTGGAAATGAACTCCTTGCAAGCAACAGTGACCCCAGAAAGCAGAAAAGCTCCAAAATCTTGGAATTTCTCCTTGATCCTGCTCTTGGCTTAGAGCAGGTCCTGTTAATTTTCCATGAGGAAACCCTTTGGAATAGAGTGCAGCACATCCCTGGGAGACTGGGAAAAGCTTTTCCATTAGACTGATTTGTTTTTTTAATTTCCAGCAAATCCAACCTAATTTTATTTACTGAGCAAACAGCAGCAGCCACGATCCAGGGAATGAGAAATTGTGGATTTTATAAGGAATTCTGATTCAGTGAGCACATTCCCTTTAATCCAAGGTATTCCCATCAAAACAGGGGAATCTATGAGGGTCCAAACAGGCCTGGATTCTCTGGGATCAGGAGTTGGGGTTATGGGGTGGATTTGGGTTCAGTTCCTCATTGAAATTTTTCCAGTTGGTTTGGTGAGAGCTGGGCTGTGATTCCCTCAGTTTTCCACCTGAAATGATCCCTCCTGGAAGATCCAGAGTGGGAAATGACTGGAAGACTCAAGGCTGGGGTGGGCAAATCCACCTTGGAAAGAAAAAAGGATTTTAATAAGAGCAGATTCCTGGGAAG
The DNA here is from genome assembly GCA_013398075.1 of Notiomystis cincta. NCBI lineage: Eukaryota > Metazoa > Chordata > Aves > Passeriformes > Notiomystidae > Notiomystis > Notiomystis cincta. The sequence continues at coordinate 17,043 of VZRX01010817.1, forward strand.
GAGCTAAACCCCGGCAGAGCAAAGAGCATTTCTCTCCTCCTTCCATGGAATTTGATCAAATCCTTGGAATTAACCCAGGGAAGTTTCATCTGGAGGGAACAGACCCTGGAACAGAGGTGGATAAACCTGGGCCTTGTTTTCCACACTCCCCAGACCGATCTCAACTCTTTTCCCACTGCCCCTGGGTCAGGATTGGGATCCCAGTTCCCAGAAAACCAAATATTCCAGCCCCTCCAACATTCCTGTTGAGGATGCTGCAATCCATCGTATTTAAGGAGTAAATTTAGGAAAATTCACAATGCTCCAATTCCAGGAAAATTCCCTTTCCACCCACCAGCTCCATGGGGAATCTGGTGCCATAGGAATGCTGCCTTGGAGAAGCTCTTTTCCTGGCTCTGGGAATATTTCCTGGGAGCAGCTCCTGCAAATCATCTCTCCCAGTGCCACATGGCCTTTGCTCCATGGGATTCCCTCCCCATCCCAAAGATCTTCCCCCAGACCCTCTCTGTGCCTTTGGAAGCTCTGTTGGCTTTTCCCTGAATCCCAAACCCCGTTCCTGGGTTTTTCCTGGCAGCTCGGCAGGGGAATTTGGAGGAGCCAGCTGAGCTGCCAGCATCCCTGCACACATTCCATCAAAACATGTCATCCTTCCACAAAGACTGACAAATTCCCGGGAAAATCTGTCCTCCCAGCCAGCCCTTCCCGGGAAGCTCCAGACAGCAGCGACACTCCCCAAATCCATCTTTTTTTCACACATTCCAACCCCAATCCCTCAGCCCCAGGGATTGAGTGACATTTTTAATACCTCGACAGACAATCCCTCCAAATTCCAGCTTATTCAGCTTTTCCTTTGATTCATACAAGGATTCCAAGTGTTGGCTCTGCTCTGCTGGAAAAAAATACCCACAGGAAAATCATGGAAAATTTTGCCCTGTGCCCACCTGACCTTGAGGAGGTGGAAAAAAATTGGATAAAATAAAAAAGAAATAAAATAAGAAATAATCGATTAAAAAGA
>VZRX01010817.1:18261-56047 GCA_013398075.1 Notiomystis cincta
AGAAATAATCGATTAAAAAGAAATAAAATAAATATTAAATATAAAATAGATTTAAAAATAAAATTAATATTAAAAATAAAATAAAATTTAAAATAAAATAAATATTATAAGTAAATAAATAACCTGGCATTTCTGGTTAAAGCTCCAGCTATGAATATTCAATGAAATCCATGGAATAAAGGGAATTCCAACTGCTGGATACCAAAGGTGAAGGATATGTGGGAAAAATCCGCTGAGGAACCTTTGGGATGCAGGAGCAGCTTCCTTCAGGGATTCACTTTTTATTCCATGAAAAACGGGTTTAATTGAGGGGGAAAAGTCATGGATTCAGTTTGGACAAGTGGCATTGGGAGCCAGCAATTCCAAAGGGCAGATTCCAGGTGGGAATCTCAGTGGGATTGGGATGAATGGGTTTTTCTGGGCATTTCCCAGGTTTTGGCAGGGTCACCACGGAATCCTCTGGCTCTGGGATCTCTCCTGGCTGCTCTCCAAAGGGGGACCATGTGCCGGAGCTGTGGGATTGGAATTTATCCTGGGATCAATGGATTGATTCTGGAATAAGAGCAGGGCACGGAGGGAATTTTCACAGCTTCCCTCTCTAACTCCCAGTTCAACCCAGCTCTCCATTCCCTGAGGTCACAGGGATGGGATTATCCCTGAGATCCAAACATTCCCTGTCACACAAAGCCCTGGCCCGGCCTTGATCCATCAGCAGCATCCTTAAAAACTGCAAATCCACCTTTCCAGTGCCTTTCCCCTCTCCCTGGAACTGCAGCCAGGGCGGGAATTGCTGGTTTTATTCCCCTGGTTATTCCCAGGATATTTTATCCAGCTCCAGCCCCTCTGGCACCTGGAATGCCTCAGCTGCTCACCTCAGCCTGCCCTTGGATTTCCTGGAGCGTCCCTTTGGGTGTTGTTTGGATAACTCCATGGAAATCGGGCGCTGTTGCCATGGGATGGGCGACGCTCCGGGGTTTCTGTGTTCCCGCTGCCTTTCCCGCTGCCATCCATAACACTTAATCCTCCTCCTCTTAATCCTCCTCCCCGTCATTCCCTGGAAAGTCAGGGGAGGTGAATCCGTCCCCGCCCGCTCCCTCCTCCCGAGCCCCACATCCCATTCCTGACCTCGAGCCGGGAGTTATCCCAAATATTTGCTGTCTCCCGTTCCCTCAGCCTGCTCTGCTTTGCCTGGGATGAACCCGCGGCGCTTTTTCCAATGGGAAAAGCAGCAGCCCTTGGAAAAAGCTGGGAATGAGCAATGCTGGCCTGTGGGGATGGGAGATAACGGAGGAATTTCCATCGGGATTTGAGCCTGGATGCAAACGCAGCCCAGCCCTGGAAGAGCAGTGACCTGGGAATTACCAGGGAAGAGTTTTCCCTTCCCCTTCCATGGATCCCCTCTGCCAGGTGGATTTGTGTTTTTCATGCTGGTGCATCCCTCTTGGATGGAGATCCAGGATTGCAGCCACCACTGCTCCAGAGGATCCCTGTTTCATATTCCAGAGGGAGATTCGGAGCTTCTCCTTCTGCTCCAGGGCTGAATCCCACCATGGTTTTCTCTGGAAAATCTGCTGGGAAAAATAAAGGATACAAACTCTTCCCAGGGCCTCAGGGAATTTATGCTCTCCTGGCTTTTCCCAGCAAAACAAACAATGATGGAATCATGGAATGGTTTGGATTGGGAGGGACTTAAAGATCATCCCATTCCAACCCCTGCCATGGGCAGGGACATCTCCCAGGATCCCAAAGTGTTCCAAGCTCTGGCTTTGGACACTTCCAGGGATGGGACAGCAATCCTGGGCACAATTCCTGCTTCCAAGGGGAACAACAGAGCCAGGCAGTACAAATCCCATGTGCAATTCCTGATCCCAAGAGCCAGGAAACACAAATCCCATGCGCAATTCTTGATCCCAAGAGCCAGGCAACACAAATCCCATGCACAATTCCTGATCCCAAGAGCCAGGCAGCATCACAGGAGAAACGCTGGCTCGGGGAGCCGTGGTGACAGCAGCTCCCCTGGGCAGAGTAATTAATTAATTATGCATTCCCAGAATTAACGACAGCATCCTGTTTGCATCCCTGATCCGCCTCCCAGCCCAGCCTGTGCGGTTTTTCCACAGATTCCAGCCCCATATGCCGGGTGCCAGACGGGACTGGCGGCCCTGCATCCCACACTTGGAATTGTTTTATTTCTTGACGTCTGTGCCGGGCTCCTGACAGGAATCAGGGGCATTTCCATGGAATTAATTCATGGCACTCTATGGTGTTTGGATTTTTCCAGCACCTTTTCAGGGAGGGAAAAGCAGTTCTGTGGATTTCTGACCAGATAAAAAACACAGAGCTGAGCTGGGCAACACAGACAGAGCCAGGAAATGGGAATGGAGGGTTCAGCATCCCGGGAATTGTGGGATCACTGAGGTGGGAAAGGATCTTGGACAGTGCTGAGCCCAGCCCTGCCCAGGTGTCTTCTCAATCCTGGAGAAATTCGGGATTCTGCCTTAAAAGGGATGAAAACACAGAAAAAACAGGGAAAACGACCTGGCTGGAGGAATGGATTTGGATTTTTCCCTGCTTGGATACAGGGAGATGATTCCAGTGTGGGGATGCGCAGGCTCTGTGCTGGGTTTTGGATCAGCAAAACCCCTTCCTGGTGGCAATTCCTGCATGGAATTTCACTCCTGGAATGACCTTTGGGTGACTGAGGCAGGACACTGCAGCATTCCCGAGCCAGCAGGGAGGGATTTGCTCCCAGCACGATCCAGGGAGGAAGCAATTCCTCGGGGAGCTGATTTTAATGTGATTTTCCCTGGAAATGGCATTAGGCTGTCATTCCCAATGTCTGGCAGGAATCGCTGGGTGCCCGAATTTCTGCAGCAGCTTTTGGCTGGAATACAAATGTGGAGGAAAACATCCACAGGTTTGGGAATAGGGAAGCAAATCCCTCCCCATCCCAGGGATGCAGCTCATCCCCCCTGTTTGCCCATTCCAGGTGTGGCTGAGGGAATGAACCCCTTCCCACATTTCTGCTGGGGCCAAATCCAGCCCTGCAAGGACACAAATCCAGAGTTTTCCCCACAGGAAGGCCCTACCCCATCGGAATCCCAGGGATTTTGGGGGAGAAACCAGGAAATCTCCCAAAATGAAGCATGGAAAAGGTGCTGAGGGCAAAGAGCACACAGGGATTTGACCTCTCCAAGATGGGTCTTTCCAGGAAAAATCAAACCACTCTGGAAAATCAGGAGGAGAACGAGGCACCCCCTGGGATTTATGGGAGCAGGGAAACGCATCCCGCCTCTCATCCTGGGAGAGGATGGCGATTCCCAGCCTGTCCCAGCTTTGGGAATTGCCATTCCCAGCCTGGAGGGAGGGTGTGGAAGCACCACCCGTGCTGGGCAAAGTCTCCACCCAAGCTTTTAGCCGGGATTGCTCCGTGGCTCGGAAGTGCTTTCCGTTTGTTTTCCCACTTTCCCCTCCCATCTCCCACATTTTCTCCCGATCCTTGGGAACGAACGGATCCTCGCTGGAGTCATTAAATCCCATTCCACTCATCCAAGGGCAATCCATTAGCCCGATTCGTTGCCTGGTTTCCTTATCAGCCTCGATGTTATCTCCCCGTTCCTGTCGTAAATCCCAAGTTTCCTCCTGCAGAGGAAGGGAAGAGTTTGCCCAAGGCACAGGCGCCGGGTGCTCTTCCCGAGAAAAATCCATCCACGGGGATGAAACCACTCCCAACCAGGCTCCTCATCCCTAAAACGGGCTGTGAGGGGATGGGAATGAGGGATTGTGGCATTCCTGGGATAGAGGGAGAGGGACAAAGAGAGCAGGGGAGGTTTAAGTTGGATTTTTGGGGAATTTCCTTCCCAAAAAGGGTGTCCCAGGAAAAAGGATTTAAAATCTGACAGTGGGAACATTCAGCTTCCAGATATTCCAATTTTTCCCAAAAAAAACCCTCAGCAGGTTGAGATTCCTGGTGGATTTTAGGCCATTAGAGATAGTTTGGATCCTGTGGATGCTGTGCCCCTGGAATTGATGTGGATTTAATGATTTCCCTGCTCCTGGCACTGGGATGAGTCATGAGGGCTCCAAAATCCAAATATCTCCCCTGGACATGTGTTTATTTAGGGATAAAAATGATGGATTTTTGCTGCTTCCCAGGAGAAAGGGAATTCTCCAGAATTCTATGGATTGAACACATTCTGGGTGGGGTTTTTCCAGCCCTGGCAATAATCAGGGAATTTTTAATTGTAATTTTAGTCAGTGCAGCAAACAGGAGATGGGAACGAGCCAAAATTGTGGGAAAACCGCTGGATCTGTGAGGAATGAGGAATTCCAGACTTCCTCAGCCTGGTAATGCTCCTGCTCCACCACAGAGCTCCTGCCAGCACCACATCCAGACTGGGAATTCTCTTTCCAGCCTAGGGATGGGACAGGGAGGTTTTAGAAGCAGGAAAAGGAGGGAAAAAAGATTTGGAGCTCTCCAATGTGGCTTTAAAATCACGGAAAATTTCCAGGTTTCCTTGTCAGGATGAAGATGAAGAAAAGAAAGAAAAACCCCAGGAACTCCAAGCAAAATCTTTATTTCAGCTGCTTTTCCCAAAGCTGAGGGAAGTGGGATCCAAGGAAGCATTTCCTGGCAAGGATTTCCCTGGATCCTTTGTACAAAAGGCTTGGGAAGCAAACAAGAGACTGGGAGAAGGGAAAAGAAGGAATGGGAAAAGAAGGAATGAGATAAAGTGATAGGATTTTGCTGCATGCTCCACGGTTCTATCCATAATTTTTTAGGAAAAAAACCCCAAATCCTTAAAAATCACTGTTTGAAGAAAAAATTCCTTTTCCTTTCCAGTTTTTCCTCCATTTTCCAGAAATTATGATGCTCCAGGATGGCAATACCTGGGAAAAACACCCCAAAATCCCTAAAAATCACTGCTTGAAGAAAAACTCCTTTTTCTTCCCAGTTTTTCCTCCACTTTCCATAAATGATGGTGCCATAGGATGGGAATTTCCAGACAGGAGCACAGCCTGAAATCCCAGCTTGGCAGATTCCAAATTCCCAGCATTTCATTAAGTTGGGAAGCACATTCCCACATTCCCAGCCAGGCTGGATGTTTGTATGGGAAGTTTTTCTCTGGAGCTCATGGTTGTACTGAGCTCTGTTTCCCTGGAAAAGCTTTCCCAAATCCACTTGCTGTTACCTCTCTAATCCCACTGTTCTGCTGGGATCATGGAATATGGCACGGAATGGAACCAACCCGGAATTTGAGATTAATTCCTATGCAAAATATTGATTTTAACACCAAATTTCCAACCTAGTGCTGCTGGGGGAGGGCTCTAATTAGCCAAGATTTTTGAAGGAATAACAACATTCCTTAATTAGCACCTGGATAACTGCTCTGGTCCTTAGGGATAATTATTTTATCATAATTATCATCTAATTATTATAATTCCTTATCTAAAGCACCACAAAGAAGGGAAATTCTGGCTGCCAGCTGGGCCAACATTTCCAGGATGTTCCTGAGGGTCTTTACAGGGAGCTGGGAATCTTCTGGAATTCTTGTGCAGTTGGAACATCTCCCTCCATCCACAAGTGGTGGAAAACCATCCTTCCAAGGGATACAAACATTCCAAATGGGATAGGAAATACAGAGAAATAAGGGAAATTTCTGCTGTTAATTGGACAAATTCCAGGAATGTTCCTGAGTGGACACACAGGGAATTGGGAACCTTCCACAATTCTTGTGCACTTGGAACAGTCCCCTCCATCCACACAGGGCCGGAAAACCCTTCCAAGGGCTACAAATATTCCAAATGGGATAGAGAATGCAGAAAAAGATGGGAAAGTTTTGCTGTCAGTTGGAAAAAATCCATGGATGTTCCTGAGGGGCCACAGGGGGAGGTGGGAACCTTCTGGAATTCTTGTGCAGCTTGAATCCACACAGAAGTGGAAAAGCAACTTTTCCAGGGCTACAAGCATCCCGAATGGAATTAGGGAGGCACTTCTAGAGGGAAGACACTGCTGGATGGCCCAAATCTTCTCCCTGGAGCTGAGCAGCTCCTACTCCAGGGCGGGTTTGATCAGGTGCCCGTTGAAGATGATGTAAATATCCGACTCCTCGCTGTAGATGGCGTTTTCCCGCTCCCTCTTGAACATCCTGATCCAAACCTCATCCCCTTCCCGCAGATCCAGCATCAGGCTCTGGCTCTGCATGATGCTCCTGTCGCTGGGCTGGGCGTACAGGATGGCCACGGCCTGCTCGTTCCTCATCAGGTGCACATAGGTCTCCTTGAAATTCCAGGTGTGCACGTTGAGGCTGAAGTAGTAAATCCCGGGAACGTAGCAGAAGAACTTCCCGGAGAACATGTTGAAGTGCTGGTAGAGGTTGACGAATTCCGTGTCGAAGGTGACGTGCTGGAAGTAGTCGGAGCTGTGCAGGGGCTTGCGGCGGCCCACGGAGAAGGCGGCGAAGAGCTGCTTGCAGGAGTGGCCCTGGGGCCCGGGCTGCCCCTTCTGGCCCTTCCGGCCACTCAGGCCACGCAATCCTCGCTCTCCCGCCTTCCCGGCGGCTCCCGGGAATCCCTGCTCTCCCATCTCGCCCTTCTCGCCTGCGAGGGAGGAGGAAAAGCGCCTCAAACACAGCCCGGATTCCAGGAATAGCCGGGAGACAAACAGCGGAGGAGCTGCTGGAGAATTGTTTTCCCGGCCTGGGAATATTGGTCAGATATCAGCAGCTCCCCATTTCCCAGAAGGATCAACCTGGGAATACTGGTTGGACATTAACACCATCCCAGTTCCCAGGATTAACCTGGAATTATTGGCCAGACATCAGCACCTTCCTGTTTCTCCAAAGGATTGTCCTGGGAATATTGGCCAGACATCAGCACCTTCCCAATTCCCTGAAGGATCAACTACAGGGCATGTTTGGGTACCACCACATTTTGGGGACCCCCTGACCTTTGGGCACATTTTGAGCACCCTTTGACATTGTTTTGGATGCCTCTTGACCTTGTTTTGGGCACTTTGGGGCACCCTTTGACCCTGATTTGGGCACAACCACGTTTTGGGCACCCCTTACCCATTTTTGGGCACATTTTAGGTACCTCTTGACCTTGCCTTGGGCACATTTTGGGCATGACCACGTTTTGGGGACCCCTTGACCTTTGGGCACATTTGGGCATCCCTTGACCTTGTTTTGGGCACCCCTAGGCCTTGTTTTGGGCACATTTTGGGCACAACCACGTTCTAAGCACCCCTTGCCCTTCGTTCGGGGACATTTTGGGCACCACCATATTTTGGGCATCCCTTGACCACATTTTGGGCACTTTTGGGCACCCCTTGCCCTTGTTTGGGCTGAATTTTGCTGTAGGGAAAGACCAAGGAGGAGCAAGAAGGAAAAGGCCGGGAATGAGCCGCGCTCCCACCTTTGAGGATGGTGATGTCTATGGTGGGCTGGATTTTGGGCATGGAATATTCGGGATGGCCGCTCATCCTGGCGGATCTTTGGGACACGATGGACACGGGCTGCTCCGAGGGCCCGCAGCACCTCACGCACGACAGGCGCCGCCTGGGCAGCGCCTTCTCCGGCTGGGATCCGGCGTTCCCGGCGGAAAGCAGGAGCAGCAGGATCACAATCCTCATCCTTGGGAGCAGCTGGAGTGGGAGAGGGAACACAAACCATTAATGGGGTGATCCCAATCAGGGCCACCTGGCGAGTGCTTTCCTTGGGGTTAATTATTAACGGATCCCGGAGCGGCACCGGGAGACTCCAGGTGGGAATGGCGCCCCTCGGAGCGCTGGAAAAGGCAATCCCTGGCTGGAATTACCTGTGACAGCTGCCAAGGGACACCAGGTCAACAAAGGAACGGGGAAAAAAAATCCCAAGCCAAACAAAACCTGCTGGGAGCAGAAACACCGCTGGAAAAACTCCGCTGCTCCTGGAACACCCCCTGTGGAAAATTTCTGGGTGAAGCGTTGCTCTGTTGGTTTGTCCGGTGCCTCAGCATCCCAAAAAAATTCAAATTTAAAGGCAAAATATGGAATTTTATTTAAATACAGAGCTGAAAACTGATTTTTTGGGGGAGGAAAAATCCAGAAGAAAGACAAAACAAAAAATAAAAAGAAATGAAAAGTGTTTCTCTCTTAAATGTTCTCCCGCAGCCTCTTTCTGGTGACTTTTCCATGGTTTGTCCATTCCCAATTGGAATTCCTGTGTGCATTTTCCAGTTCGATTTTCCAGTGTGTGGAATGGAAATCCAAAGAGCTGCACCAAACTGGAGCGAAGTGGGATTTGCTCTGCACAAACCCCAGGGTTTGGGAATCCTTTGGTTTATTTTCATCTCCAGAGGTTCTGGATACTGGGAAAAATCCAGGGAGATCGGATGGGGAAAAAAGGGGAATTTTCTCTGATTCCTCACTGACCTATTCCTAAGGAAAATTGGAGCTGATACTTGGAGAAATATGTGGAGAAAATTCCTCTTTTTTCCCTATCTGAGGCATTTTTCCCCCTGGATTTCTCCCAGAATCAGCTCCAGTCCCTCCTGGGGAACAGGTCAGTGAGGAGCCAGAGAAAATTCCTCTTCACCTGTTCCTAGGGAAGGATTGGAGTTGATTCTGGGAGAAATCCAGGGGAAAAAATGCCTCAGATGGGGAAAAAAGAGGAATTTTTTCTGGCTCCTCACTGACCTGTTCTGAGGGAAAGATTGGAGCTGGAAATAGGATGCTCATTCCCATTCCATGTGTAATTAGTGTCATTGCACTGATTGCAGTGGTGCCTCATCCAGGACAGATTTCTTGGATCGATGCCTTCGTGGATCTTCTCCAAAGTCCAATTAGAGAGATGGACTGGGACTGACCCCAGGCTGGGAATGGCTCCTCTTCCACCAGCTGGAATTCCTGGAATAGCTTGGGAAGGGGGTGCTGGATGGCCTGGATTTCAGAAACCATTCCATGGACACCCAGAGGGAGGGAAGGAGGGAGAACTTCCAGCCTTGGAGCTTCTTCACTGGGAACAAAATGAGCCAGGGGGGGAATAAGGAGGAAAATCCTGTCAGGAGTGGGGTTGGACCAGCATTCCTGGGAAATGTTTTCTTCCGGTTCTTCCCTGCTCCAAAAGAAGTGTCAGTCACACCTTCTATTGCCTGGTGTGATCCAGCTTCCTGGAAATCCAGGGAATCCTTATTAGCAGGAAAATAATGACTTTCCCTCCGAGAGCAGGGAATGTTCTTTCCTGAATCCATCAGAACTGGAAATATCTGGGGATTTCTAATTGTACCTCATGGCAGTAGCAGCTGGAGGAGGGATCAAGCCCCCTTTTCCATGAGCATTCAGGGCTTGGATTCCATTGAATTAAATCCTTTCTGATTTCCATGAATTTTTAAAGCCCTCTTTGTGTTTCCATCCGGGAATGGAAACGTGGGAAGATTAAATGGACAGAAAGTCCCAAAACCCAGCCCAGGAAGGAGTGGATGGGTTTGGAGGGATTTTCCAACCTCAGGAATTCTGGGATTCCCTGAGCTTCACTCTGAATTCCTGCTAAAGTTTTCCAGGCTTCACCTGGAAAAAGAATCCATGGCTATCCCTGGATATTAAATTCATGGACAACACCAGGCACTGCTCCTTTTAACTAGGGACAAATCTTGATTAAAACCCCACAATTAAACCCAAAACCTTTCTGGTGCCGTGGAGATGGAAAACTCACGGATGTGCCAGCCCCGAACCTCGGCACCATTCCAGACATGGAAAATATTCCAGCTGTGCCTTTTTACCTTTTCTCTTCTCTGCAGCCTCAGCCTCCTCACGGCTCCGGAGCTCCTTGGATCAGGAGCAGCAGGAAACGAGGCATCCCCAGGGCCGGCTTTGTCCGGACACCGCTTCCTCTTGGAAAGGATTTCTCCGGGATTTTTTTATTTGCTTCCCTGGGAGGATCTAAAATTTCTTAGTGGGCAACTCCTTGTGGAAAAGCTCAAAACACTGGAGGAGTTTGTGTGTTTTCCAAGGAAAACGCTGCTGGATTCCGGTGCCGGCAGCTCCTGTCAGATAAAATATCCCGGAGATCCCTCAGGAGTCGACTCCAGCAGTGATTTGAGAACTCCCAGGCAGGAATATTTGCATCCCAAAAAGGAAGTGGGTTAGGAATTCCCACTGCTGGTCGTGGTTTGAGGATGAGCAGTGTCCGTGTCCGGGTGTTTATACAACCCTGGGATGATGGAGAAGAGGGGCTGGAAGTGTTTCCTGAGCTGTGAGAGAGGCAGGAATGGAGGGAAAACCGGGATCCAGCCATGGAGAGATCCAGGAGTGGAGCTGCAGTGCCTGGGTGAACATTTCCCTGGGAATTTGTAGCTGCTTTTCCAATTATCCGGTTTATTTTTAATTTTCTGAAGCTTTTTTAGCCTGGGCCTGTTTCCAGTGGGGGCGATTCCCTGAATCCCTCTGTCCTGGGATGAGCCATCCCTGAGCAGCAGCCACTGGAGTGCTCCCCTGCTGGGAATTCACCGGGAATGGGAAGGGACGAGGTTCCCAAGGAAATATCCCTGCACACCTGGGGTATCAGATGGATTTAACCCAATTCCATGGAGGTGCTGCGGGAGGAGAGGCTGTGCCTGGATGGGAACAATCCCGTGCACCTGGATCCCTGCAAATTCCCAAGGTTCCACCCTGCCCTGGGAAAGGGAGCAGGAGGATGTTCGTGATTCCCAAGGGAACACGGACAGGGAGCAGGAGGATGTTCGTGATTCCCAAGGGAACACGGACAGGGAGCAGGAGGATGTTCGTGATTCCCAAGGGAACACTTCTTCCCTCTCTCCCTCTCCGTGTCCCTGCCCTCCTGCAGTGTCCTGGAATTGTCCCTGCTCCAGGCTGGGCGGCTCCCTGGCAGAATTCCCGGCTCCCGAGCCAGCCCCGGCGGTGATTCAGCAGGAATTACAGTAAAAGTCATTCCCAGGGCAGCTTCTCCCGCAGGACAAACCCCCTGACAGAAGCGGCCGGCACCAATCCCTCCTTCAGCCTTCCCGATGGAAAAGCAGCTTTCCCGGGATTTGCCCATGCTGGGAATTCAGCTTCCCATGTGCCAGAGAGAAGCGGGAGGGGTTGTCCCTGCAGAGGGTCCCGGGTGGGATTTTCCCACCTGGATCCCGCCCGGCCACTCTCCCATCCCACCCCCATCCCAAGCCCTGCTCCGGAGCGAGCAGCGCATTCCAGCGGGCTGGAGAAGCGCAATTCCCTGAAAGTTTCCACGCCTGTGGAGACTCCAGGAAACGGCTCCTTCCTGCCCCGTCTCCCGCAGCCGCATCGGATCCAGCCCCATCCCGCCGGGAGCAGCATCCCGCTGGGAAAAGCTCCGTCCTGGAGTGTCCAGAGTGGAGAACGGGACAGGGAATTTTAATTGGGACAAATTAAAGCCAGCTCAGCTCTGACCCGGCGCTTCCAGAGCCCCTCATTCCCACCTTTCCCAAGGAATCCGCTGAGCGGGGTGGGAATGCTGCGTTCCTGCAGCAAGAGGGGATTGGATCCCTTTATCCCGATCCCCGTAACTCACCTCGCCCCTCAGAATCCCTGGATTTTCCTTCCCTCGCTATTCCTCAGCTGCTGCTTCAGCTCTCCGGGCAGGCTGCAGCTTCCGTGCGAGGATCCAAGAGAAACACGGAAAGTCAGGCTGGATCCTCAGGAAACCTTGGCAAAAGGAGATTTTTCCCTCGTTTTCTTTGCCTGCACCAACTTGTGCCGGGCTCCTGAGCCTTTGTCCCGCTCCGGTTTCCTCGGGATTCGCTGCCAGTCTGGAATTCTGCAGGGCCTCTCCCAGGGATGGAAATAAAAAACAAGAATAAAAAATGAAATTGGATTAAAAAAAAAAAAGGGGATAAAATAACTCCACCACAGAACCCAAAACCACATCCAGAGTTCCAGCCAAGAGGGAAAGTGCTGGGATGGAAAGAATTTTTCTTTGGGATATTTCAGCATCTTTTGAAGCAGGAGAAAGGAAAAAACGGAAAAAACTGAAGCCACAATAAAATCTCTGGGATTTGTGCATGAGCTGGAAAAGTGGGAATGGCTTCAAGCTGAAAGAGGGGAGATTTAGATGGGATATTGGGAAGGAATTCTTCTCTGGGAAGGTGATGAGGGACTGGAATGGAATTCCCAGAGAAGCTGTGGCTGCCCCTGGGTCCCTGGAAGTGCCCAAGGCCAGGCTGGATGAGTTTGGAGCACCCTGGGATAGCGGGAATTGTCCGTTCCCACCCAAACCATTCCAGGAGTCCATGATTTTCGTGCCCACACTTCCTTACCCTCGGTCCTTGGAAAAAGCACTTTGGGGATTTATTTGAAGTCACTTTGAGTTCTGAATTTATTTTTCCCATTCCTTCTCCTTTTCCCTTTTCCAACTGCTTCCCGTGAATTGCAGGAAGCGCTGGGAGATCCGGGGATCCCGTGGCGGCTCCAGCAGAATTCCCACCCCAGGGATCAGGAGGAAAAGGGAATCTTTGGAGCTGGGAACACCATGAGGGAAAGGGGAATTCTGGCCTCTCGGTGCCTTTCCCATTCCAGCTCTAAATATTCCCTTCCTTGGAGTTTTCCCGACCCATCCAAGCAGGGAGTGGGAAATTCCTGTTCTCCCCCAATTCCCAGTGCTCCCAGTGCTCCCAGTGCTCTCCACAGCTCCAAGTCTTGGAGCAGAGGTGGAGCTGTTCCTATGGAAAAGTTGACACAGCTTTGGCACAGCTTTTCCAAATAAAAGCTGGAAAACAGCCTTGAAATCCATGGGAGGAGCTGGGATAAATAAGGGGAAAAAATTCCTTGGCGGGTGATTTTTTGTTGGGAATGGTTTGGAAGTGGTGGAGTTCAAGGAAATGAGCAGGTGATGATTTTTTAATGAGAAAGGTGGAAAGAAATAAGTATTTTTATAAGGAAAACATTTTATAAGAAAAATATTTTTATAAATAAAATAGTTTCATAAAGAAAAGTTTTATAAAGAAAATGGTTTTATTAATGGAAATATTTTCATTTAAAAAGTATAAAATTTAATTTTTAATTCCAAAATCTGCATCCTGAGTGACGAGGAGAAGGAATATGGGATGTTGGAGTAAGGTAAAATATTTTTATAGATAAAACCGGTTTATAAAGAAAAGTTTTATAAATAAAATGTTTTTATTAATGGAAACATATTTATAAAAATTAATAAAATTAAATTTTTAATTCCAAAATCTGTGGCGGGGCTGCTGCTGGGAGGAAAAAAGGGATGGAACTGAGGAAAAAAGAGGATTTGGGGCTCTGAAAACGAGGAAAACTGGTCTGGAACTTCCCAGGAATTTCTCAATGGGAGCTTTTAATTCAGTTTTCAGCTGGTGTCTCCAGAATAAACAGGATTTCTGCCTCTTGGGATGACAGCTTTCTTTTGGGAAGAATAATCACATTCTTTTTGGGATGGCAGCTTTCCTTCTGGGAAGAATAATCCCATTGAGGGAAGGATATTCCTGTTCACACTGAGCATTTGTAGAGTTTGGGTTTTCTCCGTGTGGGAGGAAAAAAAGGATAAAAAATCAGAGTAGAAAAATGAGGAATGGGGTGTCCAAAAAAAAGAGGGAATTCAACAATATCCAGGGAGGAGAGAAAATCGGGAATGATCCCCTGGAGAAGGGAAGGTTTGGACACCTCACAGCCCCCTCCAGTGTCTGGAGAGACAGGAAAAGTGGGAATGGCTCCCAGCTATGAAACCTCCTGGTGATTCCCTGGACTTCAGAGCAGGGAAAATCCAGGTAAACAAAGGTTACACTGAGGAGCTTCTCCAAGGAGCCCGGAGTGTAAATTTGGGACACAAACAATGGGAATGTGGGATTTGCTGGTGGTGCTTGGAATGTGTGGTTTAATCCAGGGGAGTTTTTATCCGAGCTGAGCTTTATCCGGAATTTTGGGCCCCATCAGTTGTGCTTCATGTGGATTTAAAATATTCCAAGTCCAGGTCTTCCCCACCACCATTCCCAACAAAATAATGAAGGTTGACTTTATATTTGGATTTTCCAGAGCCTGGAATCCCAATGGATCCCTCCAAAACTGGATTTGGAGCACTGTTGGATGCTCAGTGCCCTGGGATAATCCCACAGCTCCGGTTGGAATTGTGTTCCCTCATTCCCAAGGCTCCTAGAGGTGCTCCAGGACAGGGTTTATTCCCAGGGAGCATTCCTGGATCCTCATCATTTATTGGGAATAATTTTATGTGATTTTGCCATTTGGAGCAGGACACAAACCCTGCTCACCTTCAAGGACAGCCCCCAAAAATCCTTGGATTTTATATTTAACTTCCTGAGGAATTTTATATTTAAATTCCCCAGAGGACCAAGACTCGTGGAAGGCTCCGAGTTGCTCCAGAGCTCACAAAGGAGATTTTCCCAGGCAAGATTCCCAAACCAGCGGCGCAAAAGGGACTTTGTGGAGCAGCTCCTGCTCCTGTTTTTTCGGGAACAGCTTGAGCTGGAAGGTCAGGGAAGATCATTGTGCTCCCGAGGAAAAGGAGCTGGGACACGCCTGGAGGAGCACAGGGAGGGCACAGCCTGTCCTGCCACGAGCCACTGGTGGGGAGCCAAGGGCACCTTGTCCTGCAGCTCCACACTTCCCAGAATAGGAATTCCTGAAAATAGGAATGGGTTTGACCTAAAAATGGGTTGATTTAGATGAAATGTTAGGAAGTCTTTCACACTGAGGGTGGGGAGGCCCTGGAACAGATTCCCAGAGAAGCTGCAGCTGCCCCTGGAGCCCTGGAATGTTCAGGGCAAGGCTGGACGGGATTTGGGGTTGAATTATTCAGCCAGGGAGTGGGATGGGATGGATTCCCAGTAATGGAATTGCACAATGGGAGAATCCAAGTGCTCATCCCAGCACATCCCAGCTCTGTTTCATGGGCTGGCTGTGGCTGGGAAGGATTGTTCCCTGGGAGGGTGGGAGGCTCTGGAATAGAATTCCCAGAGAAGCTGTGGCTGCCCCTGGATCTCTGGAATGTCCAAGGTTGGATGGGGCTTGGAGCATCCTGGGATAATGGAAGGTGTTGGGGATGGAACTGGATGAGCTTTAAGATACCTTCCCTCCCAAATCATTCCCATTCCAGGATTATGAAACACTTTCCAAGGGGGAATTCCTCCTCTTGCCTGGTCCAGAGCAGAGCTGGGCCATGAATTCCCACTTTTCCTCCCACAGGCCCCCAGTTAAGGAAGATTTTTGCTGTAATTCCTGGAGGTTTTTGCTGTAATTCCCAGGAGGCCCCAGTCCAGGCCCCAAGCCAGCCCTGTGCCATTTTCTCCCTGCCCTAAAAATAAACTACTAACAATAGCTGCCAACACCTGGGAAAATGGGATTTTGGAATGTAGAACACCCAGTTTTCCTGGGATTCTCTGCCCATCCATTATTCTGTTGCTTTTCCCAGCCAGGTTCCTAGAAATAAAGTGGAATAAATCCCTTTAGGATGGATGAATCCCTTCAAGGGTAACAATTGCTGGCTAAACCTTGGGGAATGTTTTTTCCCAAATGCTCTGGTCTGTTTTTATCCATGTCCAGGTTTGTTTTCCTACTTTTCCACCTCACATTAGCCGCAGGAAAAGTTTTCCAGTGGCACCAGGCAGAAGCTGGGATGATCCTCTGGTTTCCTGGTGGGGATGAGGAATGTGAGAAATGATGGAAAAACAGGAGGAATAATCACTGGATTGGTTTAAATAAAACTTCATTCCAAGCCTTAATTTATTTAAAAAAATATTCAGGATTAACTTCATCTCCCATTGGAAGAGCAGCAAATATCCCAAATAACACCAACTTAAAATTCCCTTAATTTTTAGTCTTTAGTCTAATTTTGGGTGTAAGGTTGGCTTGGGAAGATCAGAATTGATCAGGAACAGAAAAACAATTGGGAAAAGAGGGCTGAGTTCCCAAAAGAGTTCTTAAATTTTCTAATTATGTTTTATTACTAATTAATAAGTCTGATCACTTGTTTCTCATATCCTGGGAAGAACAACTCAGGAGATGACACCGCTAGAGGCCACTCTTGTATTTTAGGAAAACAATTCCGAGGGAAATTCTGCATTCCATCGTTTATTAATTTTTTAAAGGAAATCTCCAGTAGCTGCTGACCCTGGAGCCGAAAAAAGTGGATTTTATTTGGTTTTTGTCCCAAGGGAATTGAGGTGCAGTGAACTTTCCTCTTCCAGAGTGCCTGGAGGAATCAAAGCTGGAAATTGGGGAATTCTGGAGTCAGCTCAACCAGAATTGCCACAAAAGCTGAAAAAGGAGAAATATTTTACATTTCACGGATATCAGGATTTTTCCCAGGGATGTTATTCCCTCTCTCCCGTCCCTGCTGTGTTTCCACATCCCTCTCATTTCCCAGGTTTCCAAACTAGCCCAGCTGGACATTCCAGGAGTGTTCCCAACCCTGGATCCCAGTCCCATGCCCCAGACCCACCATAGGGACACCGAGGCTCAGATGGGTTCAGCCTCCTTCTCCTGCAAGATGGAAAGGTCCCATTGATCCCAGAACAGTTTCCCTCCACCAAATCCCTCCCTGGGAGCCCCTCAGTCCCATTTTTCCATGCAGGGATTGGGATCGAGTTGCTCTCCCAGCACCTTCAATCAGGTGATGCTGATTCTCCCAAGCTGCTCCTCTTCCCCTTAATTCTCTGACTCCAAATGATTCCTGATTTTATTCCTTGACAGGTAAATCTCTTCCAGGACAACGTTTTGTGATTCCCATCCTGGAAAAAATGGCAGCTGGAAATGCCTCCCTCACCCTCAATATATCAAATATCAGTTTAATAATCAAATATCACCTGGATAATTGGACTTGGAAGCAAAATAATAAAAAATAAAACCCTGATCCCTGAGGAAGAAGCAGTTTGGACTCTCCGATGGATTTTTGCGGATGCTCCACTAGAGGGGAATAAAGATCCATAATATTTCCTGGATTTGCCCTGGAAAACCTTGTGGAATGTGGGGCCTGGAGATGCCAGCCCCGGGTGGCTGTCGCTCCTTATCTGCAGCAGGAAAACAATCAACGTTATTAATCGCAATTATCCCGGGCAAATCCAACGGTTCCCAAGGATCCCTGAGCTGTGCTAATCCTGACACCTCCAGCAGGTGATAAACGAAGGGAATCCGCCCTGATAACAGCTCTGCTGATAACGTTATCTCTAAACGGGGTGCTGGGGATAAACATGGGAAGAACACGTGTCAAACACGGGGGAATTCATTCCAAACCATCCATCATTTCCGTGGAGAGCTTCCCAAGAGCAGGAATCCTCTCCGTGCAGTTTGTCTGGCAATGGCAAAGGTTGATAACGTGATTAAGACGTAATTAATTAGGGAGGCATCGCTCATTTGCAATGATCTGGAGGCGTCGAAGCTGATGATCGTTAATTAGGATGCTCTGGAGGAAACAAGTAGGAGGGAGCTTGGAATTCTCTCCGGAATGTGAGTTCCCGGAGGAAAAGGAAAGGGTCAGAAAATTAGTTAGTGACTTAATTAGTTTGGAAGAAAACGAAATTATCCAGAATGATAATGTTGGGAAGTTTTAATACTTCGGGAGGGGCTGGAATATGGATAATCCCAGCAGAAATTGGGATTTGGCAGGGGTTGGAGTGGTGTGGTGGAAGGATTTGGGCATGGAGAGGGCAGAGCACATCCCATGGGATGGACTTGGAGCTTGAGGGATCTCCGGGACTGAGGAGGAAAACTCAGGGAAAGAGTTCTCCAAATCCTGCAGTCCTGGTGTCCCTCCTCCTGCTGCTTCCCAACCCTTCATCCCAGCTTTTTCTCCTCTCTCTCACCTGCTCCAAGCTGTTGTGGGATGTTGGGAGGGAGGGAGGGAATGGGGTGTCCTTGCTGGAATATCACGAACAGGAACTCCCTGTGCTGGACATAAAAATCATGGAAAAACCCAAAGGGATGCTCCGGAATATCCAGCTGATTTCTCCAGCAAAATGTAAGCTTTTTTCCCAGGATCCTGGGAAATCCTTGCTCCTGGAGGCACAGGTGGAAGTTCACTGGGAGATTTGAAGGAAAGAACAGGAATGATCTCCTGGATTTGGTGAAAGAGGAACTTGGAGCTGAATTCCTCCCTCCTCGGTGTGTGATAAAGCAGCAAATCATCCCTTGGTATCCCGAGCTTCCCAAATGGCTCCAGGGAGGGAGTTTGGACCCACCACCCAAATCCTTCATGGCTCCCAGCCCAAAATCTGGGAGATTCCCAGACTGGATGAGGCTGGGATCATCTCAGCCCAACGTCAGGTGCCACCTCTGAATTAAACCATCACAGCCCAAAGGTCTCCGTTTACTTGCAGAAAGGCTCCAGCTCTGCTCCAAATCCAGAGGGATTGGTCCTTCCCAGAGCATTCAATCTAAACTTCCAGAGCTGGAAAAAAATCCAAGGGAATACAAACACACCTCCAAATCCTGACAGAAGTCCTGCCCTGTGGCCACAATCAGTTTTCCTGAGCTTAAATCCTCTTCCCAATATTTGTACCATAAATGCCACAAGCACAAGGACCCTTTGGAAATGACATTTGCTCCCTCCAATGATGGAAACAATCCCTGCTCTCCTGCTGAAAAGGGATGAACTCCTCTGGGATCATCCCAACAGGTGAGGACACCACACTGGACACATTTTTCGGGATGCTGAAGATCCACCACGGAATTACGCTTTCCCAGAGGGCTGGGGAAAAAAAAAAAAAAGCTGGAAATGAAACCTCAACCAGCCAAGAGTTAATGTTTCTCTCTCACCAGAGGAACGGGAGAAGTTGGAGCACGGCGGCTCCGCTCAGGGTGAAGTCGAACTCCCAAACTTTCTCTTAAATTAGGCCCGGCGGGGGCGGCAGAGCCTCCTTGGGGACCACAGAGCTGTGCAGCAAACGATGGCAGCTCCACCAACTCGCGTTCATTACCGGTGTCGCTCACTCATGTCACCTCCACAATTATTTTAGGACCTGTCACCGGGAACGTTCTCCCACCAGCAAATGCTTCCCGCTCCCTCTTAATGGGGAGGCTGAAGTTCCAAGCAAAAGTTCCCTCCGGCGCCTCCTCCCTCCGCTCGCCGCCTTTTCCCACCCCTGCTGAGCGGCCCGAGGCTCCGGGAAGCTTTGGAGGGAGGGGATGTGGGGCTCTGCCAGGCTCGGGGTGAGGGGGAGGAGGGATGGATGGGCAGCGCCGGGGTCTGGGAAGTGAATCCGGGTCTGTGAGGTTGGAATTTCAGCCCAGAGATTGGAGGGGGATTAATGCCAGGCTCCTGTGGATGGGATGGGAGGACAAAGAGGAGGTGAGGGAAGTGTTCCCTGTTCTAGGGTTGTCATCCTGATCCTGGCGGCTCGGATACACATCTTGGAGCTTCCAGATTTTTGGAGTGTTGTGGGAAATTGGGAAGTCCAGTGGGACACTAAAACAGGTCTGAAGAGACCTCGTGGGTCCCTAATCCAGCCCCAAAAGAGGCACAAACTGAGGAGGAATTTCCAGGGCTTTACCTGGATGAGCATCAAACAGCTCCAAGGATGGAGAATCCACACTTTTCCTGTGCCCCTCTACCAGGACTTTTCCCCTATTCCCTCTTCTTTTCCCTTCTTTCCTCCTCTTTTCCCCTCTTTCTCCCTCTTTTCCCTTCTTTTCCCTTCTTTCCCCCCCTTTTCCTGTTTCCTCCCCCTCATTTCCCCTTTCCCCTCTCTCTTTTCCCTTCTTTCCTTCTCTTTCCTCCTCTTTCCCTCCTTCTCCTCTCTTTTCCCCTCTCTCTTCCCATTTCATCCTGCCTGGGAAGGGTCTGGCTCCACCTCCCCTCAAAGCCCCCCCATCTCCTCCCCATCCCTGTCCCCCCCGTGCTCCTGTTCCCACTTTGTTCCCACTTTTTGGCCACTCTGCTCTCACTCCCAGAGCCGGGAGAGGCTCCGGCTCCAACCTGGATGTGGCCGAGGGGCTGCGGCCGGAGGCTCCGGGGACGATTCCGTGTGCGGGAAGGGAGCAGCTCTGATTAAGTGGATTATGCTGGAAAAAAGCCCCGGACAAAGCCCTGAAATGTTGACAAGAGCTGCAGCACTGAGGGGAGGCAGTGATTAATCAGCTGCAGGGCTGGAACTAATCAGTGTTTGCAGGAACTTTGGACCTGGGAAGCATCGGCGGAGAAATGCCGGGGATGCTTCCGTCCGGGATATTGACAATTCCTATGGATGTTTTCACAGTTCCATCGATGCCTTCCCAAATTACATTGATATTTCCCCGGATCTTATGGATATCCCCGCAGCAGGGAAAAGGGCTGACGATTCCTTTGGTGGAAAGGATGTTTTTATGGAACCACAGAATATCCTGAGATGGAAGGGATCAGGATCATCAAATCCAGCTCCTGGCCCTGCCCAGGACACCCCAACAACCCCACCCTGTGCCTGACAGCGTTTTCCAAAGGCTTCTGGAGCTCTGGCAGCCTTGGGAATGTGACCATTCCCTAGAAGCCTGGTCAGTGCCCCAGCAGAGCCTTTCCTTACTATCCAAGGTTTCAGCGATGCTTTATCCATGTCACATCCTCATCCCAGCTCCGTGTGTGTCAGGATTTTGGGATCCCACAGGTTGGGATGCAGCTGGGATGGAGTGAGGTGTGTGGCCCACAGGAACCTCCCAGTGACAGGATTGCTGTTCCTTCCCTCTATTCCCTCCCATCCGTCTCTCCAGCCAGACATTCCCTGGCTGAGCAGGAGCGGTGTGAACACATCAGAGCCCGCTATCAAATTTTCCCTCACTCCAAGCTGAGTCAGAACGGGATTTTCTAGAGAAGAACACCCAGCTCCATCACTCCACAAGCCAGCAAATAAAAAAATACAATTGTTGGAGGGAAATTTCCATCCTTTTGGAAATATTTCTGGGGGAAAAAATCCTTGGAGCCAAACCCAATCTTGCCCCCACCAGCGCAGACATCCCCAGACACCCCAGCCTGAGACAACAGGTGAAAAGCGAATTCACGGAGAATTTTTCCTTCCTCCAGTTTCCCTTTTCCTCCCCTCCCGCCCTTTCCAGCACAACACATGGCGAGGGTCATGTAACAACAAGAATTCCCAATGTCAGGCAAATAATTTTTCCATCTGTGGGGTGTTTTTTTCCTGCCCAGTTTATATTTTTTAACGGAAGTGGCATCTGCGAGGTGCTGGCTGTAAATGATCCCTGCAGGAGCTCTGCTTCATGCCCAGCATCCCATTTTTGGCTGCTCCAGCTGTTGTTCTGGAGAGGGCAGGAATGGGTTCAGCTGACAGCTGCAGGCACTCCGAGAAAAGGAAAGTTGTTTTTTTCCTGGTCTCCAGTTGTCTCTCCCTTCCCAGACACCACGGAGAGGTTTTCCAACAGGCAGAGGTGAAAAATGATGAGGAATAGGCACAAGTGTCCTCTTGGTTTGAATCCTGATCCTTTTCCCAGCCTGATTTACCTGGCTGAGAAAAGTTCAGGACACTGGGAAGGTCTGAGCAGCTCCAGGTTGTGATAATTCCCATCAGGAATGGGATAAGTGAGAACTGGGGGAAGAAAGTCCTCCAGGTTCAGAGTTTGAAATGTTTCTGTGGAAACCAGTTCTGAGCAGCAAAAATTGTGGAATTGGTGCTGTTTCCCTGGAAATGGACTTCACTGGAGAGCCCCTGTGGGAGCTGGGAAGGTGATGGGAGGATTGGAGCTCCTCTGCTCTGGAGTCAGGCTGGGAAAACTGGGATTGTCCAGCCTGGAGAAGGGAAGGCTCCAGGGAGAGCTCAGAGCCCCTGTCAGGGCCTAAAGGGGCTCCACGAGAGCTGGAGAAGAACTGGTGACAGACAGGACACAGGGAATGGCTTCCCACTGCCAGAGGGCAAGGATGGATGGGATATTGGGAAGGAATTCCTGGCTGGGAGGGTGGGGAGGGGCTGGGCTGGAATTCCCAGAGAAGCTGAGGCCGCTTCTGGATCTCTGGGAATGTCCAAGGCCAGGCTGGACAGGGCTTGGAGCACCCTGGTATAGTGGGAGGTGTCCCTGCCCAGGCAGGGGTGGCACTGGATGGTCTCGACATTCCCATGGCTGTGCTGGGGGTCACCAACAGCCCCTGCATTCCCCAATCCCCATCCTGGGGAAGGAATTCCCTCCAGGTGTGGAGGACCTGGCAGGGCTTTCACCCACTGGCGAGTCTGAGAAATCCAAGGATTCAGGCTGGGCCAGGGGAGGCTCAGGTTGGACATCAGAAGGAATTTCTCCCTGGAAAGGGTGCTCAGGCCTTGGAATTGCCCAGGGAGGTTTGGAGTGCCCATCCCTGGAGGTGTCCAAGGAACACCTGGAGGTGGCACTCAGAGCTCTGGGCTGCGGACAAGATGGGGATTGGGCACAGCTTGGATTTGATGATCCTGGAGGGTTTTTCCAACCTCAGGGATTCTGGGATTCTGGAATTCTAAACCCCTGGATGAGTGGGTTCATCAGCTGCCCCATGAGCCAGCATCCCAGCGAAAGAGAGGCTCTGGAAGAGCTCCAGGCACACCTTGTTCTCCTAAAGACACCTTCATGGAGACAATTCCCGAGGTTTGCATGGAAAACCTTCCTGCACGATGGAACAGCCGTCTCTGTGCCGTGCCCACATCCCATGGGATGCTGGCATCCCTCAGGGATCCAGCGGGATCCTCACCCGGAGCCCTGAGTGGGAGCAGGGGCTGACACCTCGCGCCTCCCACCCGCGGCGCGTTCCCGCGGCGCTTCCACGCGGTTACACAACCCCGGAGCTTGGCAGCAGGTCCTTCTCCTTCCAGGAGGGTCTGATTCCTTCTGAAATGCCGCGTGGAGGTGGCAGCGCTCCTTCCATCGCTTCCCTGCCCACGCTCCTCCTGTGACATCCCACACACGTGGCAATCAAAGCCGGGAATTCAGCCCGGCTTCCCGAGCGCTTCTCCCCCAGCCTGGCAGCAGGAGCACTCGGGAATGTTCAGCTCCGAGGTGTCCAGGGGCTCTCTCCTCCATGGGAATGATCTGGAATGTGCAGTGAGGATCCAGGAGGAATGTTTCTCCTCAGAGCATCCTAAGGCAAAAAAATCCAGGATATTTGTTTATTTTTCCGACACAGACGGATCATTCCCTACCTGCTAAAATCCTGAGAAAATGGAAAAAAAATATTCCTCATCTATCCCTGTTTAACTGGAAAAGCATTCCCGGCATCCTTCTTTTATTAAATGCCTTTTTTTCCAATCCTACATGAAAAAAAAAAAGGGACTTTATTGGGTAAATATAATGCAACAACCATGTGTTGTTTCCCACTCCATGGCAAATGTTTCCACTTCCTGCCAGGATTGATTCCAGATCGAAAAGTGCTGCTTCATCCCAGGACTTTTCACACAATCTGTTCGACTCAGCCTACGAGCCATGGAAAATTTCCTTTTCCATCACATTTCTCTGATTTTTTGATTCAATATTTGGGGAGCCGAAACTCAAACTCGAATATTCCTTCCCAATTAATGGATTTTCCCTTTGTGTTTCCTTTTCCCGGTGAAATATCCATGAAAAGAGAATTTCCTGATTGTGGAAAACAAAGGAGAAAGGGAATTTTGTGGAAAATTTCTTTCAAATTTATTCCAAGTGCTGGTGCTGACCCCGATTCGCCTGAGAGTAAAAGAGGAAAAATCATAAAATCCTAGAGTGTGGAGAGCTTGGAAAAGGTTTTTCCCTAATAAGATGTGGATGGATGAATTCTCTGGACCAGCAGAAGGGATGAAATTTCCTCTGTTTGGAGAGGAAAACCTGAAATTCCCACTTGCAAACTCCAATATTTTGGGAGTAGATTCCATCCAGATCCATGGAAAATTTCCCATGGAAATCCTTTTGCTGATGAAATGGAAATGAAGCTGAACACTCAAACCCTCTTGGAAAAAGCCAATTTCCAATGATGTGGGATTGTATTTTCCTTCAGGAAATCATCCAGGAAGTCCCAAATTCCTGTGGATCTCCACAGATCCGATTGAACCATCAGGAAGGAAATCCTGGGATGTGAAATCAGGTGTTTTTCCTTGGGAATCTGTTTTGGGATGGCATCTGATCAGGAGCACCTGCCAAGACTGAGATCTCAAAGCTCTCCAGTGCCTGATTTCTGTGTGGGGACATCCAGCCCCAGTCCAGGTGGAAAAGAGGTGGGAAAAGGTGTGGGAAGCGGCTGCTCTGGGTGGCAGGAGGCTAAAACGTTCCCAAACATCCATCATTCCCTCAGCTCTGCAGATCCCAGGAGCAGGAATTCCACCTGGCTCACCTCAGCACCCACTGCAGCACTCCCAGATCTTCTCCCTGACATTCAAGGATGGCAAACTCCAGGCATGGAAATGAGATTGGGAAGAGCCAATTTAGGCTGGGAAAGTGTGAGAATGCTGGAATGAGGGTATGGAATATCTCCCATCCCTGAAAGCCAGAGTGTTTTCCTCCAGCTCTTGGTCTCGGTGGGATTTTCCTCCCTATCCCTCACAGCTGGTCTGGAGGATCCCATTCCTGCTGGACTCTCCTTCCTTGGCTCTTCCTTCCCACACATCCCACCAAACCTGCTCCAATCCATGACATAATCCCGGCTCCATTCCCATCTTTTTGTCCCTTTTAACCTCACTCCCGCACAGACAAACCCTTCACCTCCTCCATCCAATGTTTTGGGACACAACTTCCTCCAGACTGGGAAAATCTTGGCACCCAGATCCCAATAAAATTATATTTTTTTCTCTGTTGTTTCAAGCTGTTGATTTATCGAGGGCTCCACATCTCCTCAGCATTCCCAAACATCCGATGATTTTATTCCAATTGCCTGGTTATCCATGGCCAAGCTGCTTTTCCACTCACCCAAACCTCCTTTGGTTATGAAACACAAAAACCATGGAATGCTGGATGTTTATTTGATCTCTTTTCCCCGGAGAAGGAGTTTAATAATTTAGCAGCAGATCTGAAACTGCTCCATGAGGAATGATTTGGTTTAGGGGGGAAAAAATGAGAGGATTTTTTTTCCCCCTCCCTCTCCCAGATTCCCAAATAAAGGTCTGGTTTGCTTTGGATCATGTTCACTCTCTGAAGACTTGGTTTTCCTATTAAAATCTTTATTTCACTCCAGATTATTCTACCATTCCTTTGTCTCTCTGCCTTTGGAATGCAGCTGTCACCATGGCTTTTAGGATCTTGCTTCCCATTGGTTCCCAGGAATGCTTTATATCCCCTTGGAACGAGCCAATAAAGGAGTTCAGGTGCTTTTGAACCTGCCAAGTGCAGCTCATCGAGGGATGCATGGAAAGGAAGGGCAGGAAGCAACAGATTTGGGGTCACAATTTATTTACCAAGAGCATTTTTTTTTTGGAGTTTATTGCTTGTTTGGGCTCTTCAGGAATTGTTTTTCCTTATGGAACAGCACCCTGATGCTCGGAGTGCTCCAAAATGAGGGACATCTGTGCCCATGTTCATCCAGAACATCCCTGCATCCCTTCCACAGAGAGCAGGGATCCATAAACTCCATTTTGAGGCTGTCAAAGTCCTTTACACAATTCCCAGAAATTTTAGAGGTTTAACAACCTCTGAAATCACCAAGATTTTCCAAAGATCTGTTCCTGGAGGATCCATAAGACTCAGAATCTCGGCGGCCTCAGGGACAGAGCCACACAGGGCTCCTTCCACCAGGACAAATCCCGATCCCTGCACATCCCTTTTCCCCAGAATCCTCAGCCCAGCCTAAAACCTGGATCCCCTTTGCTCCCAAATATGTCCCTCCTCCCTGAGGACACACCCAGAGAAAAAAAAAAAAGGATTAAATCAACACAGCCCAGCTTTTCCGACTGCAAACTCACTACTTCCCATCCTTCCCAAATGGAAGCTCTGGTTTACAGGAAAGGGGCTGGATTTTATTTATTTAATTTTTTTTTTAAATTTGCTGCTTTTAAAAAAATATTTCTCATGGGTTCCCCCCTCCCCTCAGCAAATTTTAATGTGTGGCACATAAAAATATGGAGCTGAGGACACTGTTGTGATAATTCCTTGGAAAACACTCTCCAGATGTGTTGCTGCTTTTCCGCAGGGGGAATGCATTGTGCGTGTCTGAAAAAAAAAAATGGGAAAAGCGGGAATTTTTCCCTGATTTTGGCTTTTGGGTTGAAATAAAGGAAGATGAGCCACACTCTGGGGCTGGAGATGAAAACCAGCACACTCAAAACTTCCAGAACATGATGAGGATCCAGGAGAGGTCGTTTGAGGAAGGAAAAGCTGGGAGAGAAAAAAAGTAGGGAAAAAAATCCCACCCAAGCTTAGGAATCAGAGGCAGAAATAGGAGCCTTGTTCCCTTTAAGCTCAGCTAATCTGAGTCAAAACCCACATGAATCAAGTTAAGCTGAGCTCAAACTGCTGTTCCTGCCCCCTCGGACACACTCACACAAACTTCCCAATGTTTTAGAGGCTCCTGCTTTGTTGGGAATTGTGTTTGCTGTGTTCCTGCTCCCGAGGAGGGCTGGGGTTGTTTGAGTTTTCCAATAATTGGATTTTCACCCCCTGAGTGTTTTCAAAATGTTATCTAAAAATCCTCGAGGGAGGTGGGAAAAGTTGGGATCGTTATCCCTGTTTTACAAAGCAGGATAGGGGAGATCCCTGCCTTGCCCAAGGCTACGCAACGTGGAGAGGGCAGGATGGGATTAATCCAAAAAATCTGCTGGCTCATGGCCCGGCATCAGGGCTGAATCCACTGCCCTGAGCTTCCCTTGGGATGGGAATGCAGGGAAAGATGGGACAGAGGGAGGCAGGGCGGGATGAGCAGGAATTCTGCACCACCGTGAGCCACTCCAAGGAATTTTTTGCACCAAAAGGATGTGCTGGGAAGCTCAGCCCTATCCTGTCCTGCAGGATGTTGGTATTGGGATGGAGGGAAGGAGTTTTCCCAAGGTCCTTCCTACCCAAGCTCCTTCGGACAAACCCGAGCTGAATTCCAAGAGGGAATGCGCAGCAGGTCCGTGCTAAGGGAGCTCTCTGGACAGAGATGGATGAGGGAGCGCTGACCCCGCCGGCCCCGCTGGCAGGGGAGCAGGGACAAACAGCTGGGAGCTGCAATTCCCTCCCCCGGAACAGCTGGATCTGAGGGAGGACATCTGGACGCAGTCTGGGTGGTTTGGGAGGAACAACAACCACGGAGCGAGCCGGGATCCTCGGGATGCGGAACGCGAGCCGCCCGGATCCGCCACGGGGATGGGGCCACGGGGCAGGGATGGGGATGGATCGGGCCTCCCACGGAGCAGAGGTGGGAGGAAGAGCCCTGCTCCGGGGTCACACACTCCAGACCCTCCTCAGTGTCCAGGGATTGCACGTGAGCCACCAAAATTCCATAAATCCAACAGCACACATGGACACTCCTCACCCTATTGGGGCCAAAGAGCCAAACAGGTGGAGGGAAAGCAGGAAATCTCTCCAAACCTTTCCCACAG
The DNA here is from genome assembly GCA_013398075.1 of Notiomystis cincta. Classification (NCBI taxonomy): domain Eukaryota; kingdom Metazoa; phylum Chordata; class Aves; order Passeriformes; family Notiomystidae; genus Notiomystis; species Notiomystis cincta. The sequence goes on from VZRX01010817.1 coordinate 45,661, forward strand.
CTGCCAGTCCTGGTTTAGCAAAGCTGCTGGAAGCTTCTGAAGCTCCAAGAGGGATTTTTTTCCCCTGTGGATGTGCCAATCCCGCATGCCACGGCTGTGCCCGGAGCCTCGTGGGTGATGCAAAAGCACCTGAGGACCCCAATTCCAGGAGTTTTCCAGGTCTTCCCTGGCCTCCAGCTGCAGGTCAAGTTCCACACAAGGGTATGAGAACCTGCCCAGCCTCTCTGTCCCAGCTTTTGGGGAGCCCACAGGCACTTCTGCCGAGCTTTCCCTGCTCCAGAGCTGCTTCCCAACTTCCCAGAGCAAGATCCCAAGGCAGCACTCCTCAAAAATCCCTGTTAGAGCCAGAAAACCCCATTAGTGTAGGTGCTTCATCAGAGAGGGAAATGAAGGCAGAGCTTGCACCTCCTGAGACATCAAAGCCTCAGAAAGGCAAGAAATCCATGTAGGAAACCAAATTCTGGAGCTCAGGGTTGGTTCTTACCAAGGTTATAGGAAATTCCCTTGGGATATTCTTTTCCACATGAGCAGGAGTGTTGGTTAAGGATTAAGTCCAGCTCTGTATCCTCAAAATTTTACTATCTGGAGCAGTATTTGCATGGAATTGCCGGGAGGAAGCAAACATTCCCTGTTGGAGGCACCTTCATCCCCCAATTCCAGGTGACAAACCTTATTCCAGCCAGATTCCAAACCCAGGAAAAGCTGGACACAGGAGTGTCATACCAGCTCCACCACCCTTCCCAAACTGGCACCAGAGCCCACCAGGAATTCAGGGCAGGAATTTATTGGCTACAAACCCACATAAAGCTGAGCTGGCCAGGAGTCAGAACCGGTGGCCACGGCACCAAGCAGCTCCCGAAAGCTGGAATTCCTTCTCCTGACTTTGGCTGGAAGTTCATCCCAGTTCACAGCAGTTGTGTTTTCCCTTTGTTCTGCTTCCCTGCGCACGAGCCTGTGGCCTAGAGGGAGAAATGCTGCTTGAATATGCAGGAAACCTGGGCTAGATTCCCGTTCTTCTGCTCCTCCAACTCCTTCAGAAGGAAAAGGAGCGGGGTTTTCCAGCCGCACGGGTGTCACATCCACGGATCTCGTTGGGAACTCGCTCTCCAAGCCTCATTCCCTTTTGTCTCCCGATCCAGGAGCGGAGCCGGGGGTGCTGCCAGACCGTGGAATGCAGCGCTCACCCCTTGAAAAGTCTTTCAGGAATTCCAGCTTCACACAGGCGTTTGGAGCCGGCCCAGCTGCCAATTCCACATGAGACAATCCAGAGATAAAGGGATGTTTGTGATCCTCCAGGTGCTGGAAAAGGGAGGAACCGTTCAGGTGAGTTGGTTGAATTTACCTGCTCGAGGTGATTGAACTGCAGGGTTCACCCACAGCTGTCCAAACTTCTCATGTTGCCACTCCTGCCCTGCTCAACACTGCAATTACCTTGATTCCCTTCCCTTTCCCGGTGTTCCAGGATTTGGGAAGCCTGGAGAGTTTTGCCAGGTTTCCTATCACTAATAGGACTGGAAAATGGTCCTGCAACTTGGAATTTGGGCTCCTTGTCATTGTCAGGGGGAGGAAATAGCCTAAAAAAATAATGAAAGAATGGTTTGGCTTGAGAAATCCCAGAGCAGATGCCTGGGATGCTCCTGGATCCTTCCAAGGGAAGGAGTGACCCTCCCTGGTAACCCTCCTGGCCCCGGAGCACTTGGAGGAGAACTTCAAGCAGGTAGGACTCACCTGGCATGGGGATTTCATGGCAAACCCATCTCCAGGGCCAAAAGTTGGATGTGTGGGGGGAATCTTTCTGAAGTGGGATTTGCTGGCAGGGAAAGGCTCAGTCCCGAGCTGCCGGAGCCCTCGGGCTTCACTTAACCCCTGCCTTGCCCCCAGTCTGAGCCCACGCTAAGCCTGGCTTTGATACGGCCCTGCACCCCCCGACAGCTTGGGGGGCATCAAATAAACCCCAGAGCCCTGGGGGCTCAGCCCTGCCCTCTCTGTCAGAGCCCATGGAGAATGTGGACCCCATGGAGCCCAATGGAGCTCATGAAGAACATGGAGAATGTGTAGCCCATGGAGAACGTGGAGCACATGGAGACCATGGAGAATATGGAGCACATGGAGTGTGTGGAACACATGGAGAATGTGGAACACATGGAGAATGTGGAAGCCATGGAGAACGTGGAGAACATGGAGCACATGGAACATATGGAGAACATAGAGCCCATGAAGAACACAGACTACATGGAGCACATGGAGCCCATGGAACACATGGAGCCCAGGGAACACATGGAGCTCATGGAGCCCATGGAGCAGGATCCTCCATGTGACTGCACAAGGTTTGCCAAGAGGCAGATGTTGGGAAGATCTCCCAATGTCCCTGGAGGCTTCTGCCATGGACAGATGTTGGGACTGAGCATTTCCCTGCCCTTGCTGTGGATCCTGCAAGGTCCTCTGGCTGCTGCTGGCACCGATTTTGTGGGATATTTGCAGATTCTGGGATCAAACATCACCTTGCCCTTTCTAAGCATCCTGCAAGGTCCATTCCCCGCTGCTGGTTCCCAGTTGGAGGAGATTTCTGGGAACCAAGTGCAGCAGGAGCAGACGGACACAGTGAATCCAGTTAAAGGAATTTATGGAACCGTGACCTCAGTTAACCACACGTGGCCTCCTCTGAGCTGACACCTCCTGATGGTGCAGATTCCCTGCAACTGGATGGGCAAGAGATGGGGAAAACCATCATAGAACCCTAGAATCCTGGAGTGGTTTGGGTCAGGAGGGAATTTCAAAGCTCATCTAGTTTCAGCTCCCCACCATGGGCAGGGACACCTTCCACCATTCCAGGTTACTCCAAGCCCTGTCCACTCTCCTGGCCTTGAGCACTTCCAGGGATCCAGGGGCAGCCACAGCTTCTCTGGGAATCTGTGCCAGGGCCTCCCCACCCTCTGAGTAAAGGCCTCGGGTGTGCCCTGGGCAGGGCTGGGCGTGGCAGAGGTCACTCCTCCTGGGAGGGGACACCAATCCAACCACGGCCACGCTCCGGAGGGTGGCACTGACCCTTCGGCCAGACCGTGGAGCCTGCAAGGCTTGGGTCTCTCTCCTTGTCCTAATCCACGCTGGATCAGCTGATTTCATTTCTAATTTCCTCACACATGTGCTCCAGCACAGCTGTGGAACATGAGCCGAGTCTGCAGAGGAAATCCTGAGATTTACACAGGCCCCAGTGGATTATAAAAACCTGGAAACCGGACAGATAACACTCATGGAACAGACTCGGAACATGCTGGGGAGAAAAAAACTCACAATAGATTAAAACCTGCTGTTCCCTGCTAAATGTAAAAGTGTCTTTTCCAACACTTTGAACTACTGTGGTGAAACTTTGTAGGTAGCTGTCGTTTCAAAGGTGCAATCTTCAGGAGGATTGTTTTCCTTTTTTTTTTTTTAATGGATTTGCTAAAGTTGCAATAAAAGAGTCCTTAAAAGGCCTTGACCTGGAGGGGCTGCGAGCACTGAGCCGGGCGAGGTTCAGTCCTAAACCCCGTGCAGCTTCCAGAGCTTCTGAGAACTTCCAAAATCCGAGCTGGCTGCTGCTGTTACAGCCCAAGGTGGTGGGAGGAAGAAGTAAACAGTTCCTGTTGGGAGATGCTGCGTTTTCCATCCCACCGGAGCCAGTTGGACACTCCGTGGGTTTCTGACAGGGGACAGGGCTCTTTTCCCAGCTCCCTCTGCCTATGGAAAGGCAGCTGGAGGGGGAATTATCCCAGAGAAAAGGAGGTTTAGGAGGGACCCTGTGGCTTTGCACAACTCCCTGACAGGAGGGGGCAGCTGGAGGGGTCGGGCTCTGCTCCCAGGGAACAGGGACAGGAGGAGAGGGAAAAGGCTGGGCCAGGGGAAGTTCAGGTTGGACATCAGCAGAAATTTCTCCATGGAAAGGGTGCTCAGGCCTTGGAATTGCCCAGGGAGGTTTGGAGTGCCCATCCCTGGAGGTGTCTAAGGAATTCCTGGATGTGGCACTCAGAGCTCTGGGCTGGGGACAAGGTGGGGATCGGGCACAGCTGGGACTCAATGATCCTGGAGACTTTTCTCCAAACTCAGTGATTCTTATTCTGGGATTTTTAATAAATTCAGCCAGTGATCTGAGGGATGCCACTGTCCTGGAGAGACATTTTCCTATTCCCCATCTCAGCAGGACGGATTTTTTCCACTCATTTTCCAGTTGGCTGCTGGCTCAGAGCTGCCATTTTTGTGCTCCTGCAGGTCTCCAGCTGCATCAGTGGGATCAAAACCAAGCCCGAGGTCAGACTGGGTTTTCTGGGTTTTCTGGAGCTGTCAAATGGGATTTATTGCTCTTCCCAGGATCAATGACTTCAGAATTTGGGCTGCCAAGCTGTGCTGGGTCATGTCAATCCAGGGCCAGAACCTCTTGTTTTGAGGCCTCTTCTTCCCCTAAGACTTTGTGGGAATCTCGCTTCCATTTTATCTTGAGCATCAAAAGAATTTTGAGGAGGGGTCAGATGAAAGTTTGGGGGGTTTCCTCCCTCATTTCTGTGAAGAACAAACCAGAATGGTTTGGGGTTTGCGAAAGCAAAATCAGCTCGAGTTGGATCTCAGATCTATTTTATCTCAGTCCCCAATCTTTCATTTGAATTTGGGGTTTCCAAACCAAAACCCAGGGAAGACTTTGTGAAAAAAAACAACCTGAACTCCAACCTCCTCCACACATTCCAGGCGGTTGCTGAGAGGAATTCTCCTCCAAGTTCATCTGGATCAAACTGTGATGAGGAGAAACCTCGGCAGGCACCCACCTCCCCTCAACAGGAGAAATCCCACCCTGAGAGGAAGAACCAGGAAAAGCAGACAAGACCTGGCTTGGTGTCCATGCCACCAAAATGCTCCAAGCTGGAGATGTTCCAATGCAGAACACCAACTCCAGGCACCTCCTGACCTTTATCAGGGTGTGAGACACTCAAAGTGTTGCCATATCCTAGGACAAGACAGGAGGAACGCTGCTGAGATTTCCCTGGAATGCTGGAGCTGTTGAAGCAGCCAAGAGAACAGAGTGGTTGGAGCTTGGGCTCTTTGCAGGTTGATTGAGAAGGTTCCTCATGATGAGTTTTGGAAGGAGTTTGTAATGTCCTCCAAAAGGGCGTCACTTCTGTCCCAGATGAGTTCAATTTTAAGATTTTTTAAAAATTTGGGATGTGGAGGAAGTTGGGCAGTGCACAAGGCTCAGGTTTAAACGTGCATTTGGATTCTGAACACTTAATATCCAGAAATTTGGTCTTAGCAGATGGTCAGTGTCACAAAGGAGGAACTCAGTCCCTGCAGGTCAATTTTTCCACCAGTAACATGATTCCACATTAAAAAAAAAAAAAGTCATTTCCACCCTCTCCCTCTGGAATCTGTGTGTCTCCTCTTGGATCCAACTCTTTCCAAAAATCACTTCCCATTTAAAAAATTGATTTCCTCAACCCTAAATCTGCATTAAGTCCCTCATATTGTGTTTTCCGAATTATCCATTCTGCTCCTGGCGTCAAAAATCGTCCCTTGAGGGGTTTGTGACATAAACTGTGGCTTTTGACCCAGAATTGGAGCTTCCTGGGGTGTTTTTATTTGCAGTTCTCCCACTCCAGGAACTAAAAAGTAGCCAAATGAAAACCTGCCCGTTTAATGCAGCCACAACAAATGATCTTTTTTATTTCTTACTGTCATTTTCAGTATTTATTTGCTGCGTGTCACTCAAATTAAATGGGAAATAGAATGAATTCAGCGGAATTTGTGGTGATGTCTTTATAATTTAATTTGGTGTTTCAAAACTGTGCTGTGAACAGTGCAGAGCAGAGATCCTGGGATGGTCTAAAAACAAAATCAGGGTGAAGTTGGACATTTAAATAAATGTTCAGGGAGGGATTTTCACTCACACCATCCCTTGAGTTATTTCTTTTGGACATTTCCAGCCCTTGGACTTCTCCACCGCTTTTCCATGGCCTTGTCCACCACTTTTCCATGGCTTTGTCCACCATTTTCCCATGGCTTTGTCCACCATTCTCCCATGGCCTTTTCCACTATTATTCCATGTCTTTTTCCACCATTTCCCCATGGCCTTTTCCACCACATTTCCATATCTTTGTCCACCATTTTCCCATGGCCTTTTCCACCATTTCCCCGTGGCTTTGTCCACCATTTTTCCATGGCCATGAGTTCTGGCTCTGGGCACGTTCCAGGTGGCACCAGGCTGTCCCACAGGACCCACCTTTTAGCAGGTACAGAGCCCAGAAATCCCAAATCTGCCCCAAATCCCGTGCCCAGCAAAGGGGACAGACCCCAGCCCAGGCGCCGCACTTCCACGCGGATTCCAGCAGATCCTGGAAACCCCTCTGGGAAACCAAAGGCCTCAACTTGGGGATTTTATTGGAGCGTTAACTTGGACAATTAAACTCTTCAGGGAGGAGATTTCTCAAGGCAGTTTCACCAAGCAGCTTTTTCCAGCTGAGCCTGGGCCCCAAAATAAGGAGAGCCCAAACACAGAGACGCCGGTCGGGAGCACGATCCCGGGAATGTCAACCGGGAGCCTGGTGAGTTTTCCTCCTTAATGAGGTGTGAAAAGTCAATGAAGCCGCAGGGGAGCTGTGGGGAGGCTGCTCCAGGGCCAGCCCCTTCCACCCTGTCCTGCTCCAAACCCCCACAATTACCCTTTGACAGCCACGGATCCAGCCCTGCTTCCCTTCCCTGGTGCCAAAACAGGGAGAGCCTGGAAATCCTGGAAGCCCCAGAGAGCCTGGCAGTGCCTGGCTCCATCCATTCCTCCATGGCTTTCTCTGCTGAGGAGATTCAACCCCTGAAATTTGGCTCATTTTGGGTGTTTTTCAGTGCCTCTCTGCAGGGTGGATTTTGTGCTGCCAGGCTTGTGATCCAGCTGGGATGATCCTGGTCCTGTAACAACTCAGGAGATTGAGGCACTGGGTTATTCCCTATTCCTGGGTTCCCAAAGAGCTGAAATCCTAATTAAATGCCAGAATTAAGGCACTGTGGGCTGTGCTACCCCGGGAAGTAGCCCAGAACTTTGTGCCATCACCTCCCTATGAGAAAATATTTTTCCTGGTGCTTATGGTAGAGAATTCCAGGTTAAAGTCAGCTGCACATTGGATTTTTCGGGGAAATTTCCAGTATATCCCACTGCAGACTCTGAGATGAACTCCTGAGGCTGGCCTGGGATACTTCCCCACCAAAACCTCCACAGCCCAGGAGAAGCTGAGGGAATTTCCACAAGGAAGAGAAGCATCCAGGAACATTTCTGGGAGCGGAGCGGGCTGGGAAGCGGGATGTGGGATCCAGGGAAGCAGTGACAGGTTGCCTCCGAGCCGCTCCTGGCACATGTTCCCGGCCGCCTGTTGCTGTCTCCGAACAGATGTGGGCAGTTTGTGGGATGATGAAGTATTGGATCTGTTTCTCCTTCAGGGATTATTCCTACCAAATAAATCTGCAGGTTTATATGTTTAGCAGCTGACGGAGATCCCTTTTCCCTCCCCTTCCCCGTCCTGTTATTCCTTGCAGCCGGAGCCAAAACAAGGCTTTTAAGGCAGGGAGAGGAGGGGGAATGATAGGGATGGGATTTGGGAAATTTTGGAGACAGCTCTACAGAGAATGGGGGCAAAACATCCTGCCCAAAACACAGCTCATGGATCCATCTCAGCTTGTTTCAGGATAGATCCTGGACTCCAGGAGCGTTGGTTTAACCACCAGGTCATAAATTCGTCTGGGAGCTTTAGAATTTGTGGCCTGGGGAAAGATCTTTCCCTCTCTCCTGGTGGTATTGGATTTTTATTTTTTTCTTCCCCTTCTTTCTTTCTTTTGGAGCTGCCTTGGGCTTGGATTTACAGTGGTTTAAATTCCTCTGAAAATATTCCCTGACCAGCCCCAGAATGAAAGACAGAGAGTGTGTGATGAAGGAGCCCAACCTGTTTGCAACGGCATCCCAGATTTTCTTTGGGAATGGCAGGTTGATCCAGAGGCACGAGCTGAGTCATGGATGTTGATGTTTGGATGTCTCCTTTTTCAGGGAGAGGGTCTGAACTTCCTTTAAACACCCTCCAAAACCAGCCTGGAAGGTTTGGCGCTGCTTCCGTGGCTCCTGGATGTCTGGTGCCAGAGATCCTCCTGCAGGGCTTTGCTTCCTAAATCCTCCTTCCAGTTCCTGACTCCCCGTGTTCCATAAACATCCAATTCCAGCTGCTGGCTCTGAAGGAATAAGGGACGTGCAGGAAACACTTGGGCCTTAAAACGATGCAGCCGCCGCTGCACCTGAAAAGCTCCAGGACTGTTTTACCTGGAATATTCCTCAAGGGATGGGGGATTCCTGGAGATTCAGCTGCTCTGGGAAAGGAGCCCAGTCCAGCACTCAGTCCCTGAGCATGGGAGAGAGGGAGCAGCTGCTGAAGGGTGTCCTGGAATCATGGAATATCCTGCCTTGGGAGGGACCCACAAGGATCAACGAGTCCAACTCCCAGCCCTGCACAGGACATCCCAAAAATCACCTCGCGGTGAAAAATCACATCCTGACACTCGGCCATAATCGTCATCATCATCCCAATCCCAGAGGCACCATGAGGAGAGGGAAGTGGTTATGGAATCAGCTCATCCAGAGCCTCGGGAAGCCAAGGAAGCAGATCCCACTTGGGTGGAGCAGGAAGGAGCGTGGTGGTGTTTGAATCTCGTCTGACCAGGGACTGAAAGGCTGAGACCTCTGCAGGAGGAAGTCAGGATTCCATGGGGAGGCTGTGAAAAATCGGGAAGGCTGACTGGGAACGAGGGTTTGGAGAAGGATGAACGCCCTCAGTGACAAGGACACAGCTGGATTCATGCACTGTTGGAATGGCTGATCTTAAAGGGCTTTTCCAGCTTCAATTCCAAGCTTTCCTTGGCTGCTGTGTTTGGGATGGGGATGTGGCCATGCCCATCCATCCCCTGGGAATACAAGGCCATGTCCCTGTGGGAATGGTGGGTCCTGAGGTGTTTTTAGGACAAAGGGGACACTTGGAGCAAGTCTGGGACAAATCCCTTGGCTCGTGGGTTTTCCAACCTCATCCTTTGCTGCCTTTTCCACCCCTCCATTATAATAATTAATAAGATAATTAAATGAGCACGGATAAAATAACAGGATCCATGTGAATATGGGGAAGCTGCTGTAATCCTGACTATACCCCTGACTCCTGTGGCCAATCCAGGGAACGTGCCTCTGGAGGCGTCTCCCAGACCGTGCTGAATCACCCGGCAATTTGGGGAGAAAAAAGCCGGAGTGGTTCTCATGTTACCGGGGAAAAGCCAATGGCAGCAGGACAGAGCCACTTCCAGAATAAAGCCTGAGGTTAACGCATTTCACAACAGCAAAAGCTTTTCCCAGCTTGGCCTTTATTTAATGGTTAAATGGGGGGGGAATGCAGAGGAATCCCACAGGGACAAACCTGCTCTTGGACTCATCCCCTCTCACCCCACGGCAAAGCTGAACGGGAAAAAAAATTTATTTGTAGCATGTTTTAGACCCAAATAACACCAAAAAACACCCCTTTTTTTTAAAAAATTTTACATCGCAGTTTGCATGGATGACCACGATATTACACAGCTTTGAGGGAACTTTGGCAGCTTCTCTCGCTGTTTTACAGCACAGTTGTTCTTCGAAACAAAAGGTTTGGATTAATGGTGTTTTAATGTCCAGGATATGACAGAAATGAAATGCAGGAACAGTTGGCTCGCACGCTGGGAGCCGAGTCAAGCTCAAATTTGGCCGCCAGCCCGCGGAGCTCCTCTGGGACACCAGAAAGGGGTGTGAACATTAACTCATAGAGCCATAACCCCACTGCTCCCGAGCCTGCTCAGCCTCCCACTAATGCAATAATTGAATCAAAACCCTCTTCAGTTGTGTTAAAAACAACTTTGAACGCTGGAGAAAGGCTCAAAAGCCCAGCAAACCACACATCCCGAGCTATTTAAAGGTCTGGATAACTCCATTTTCCTGCTGAAGGTGAACCTCTGGCACAGGGCGAAGCTTTGGTTGCATTTATTAAGATTTAACAAATTACCCCCCAAAAAGCAGCACTGATTTGGCTTTTTTGTTGCTCCAAGGCAACATAAATCCTCTAAATACCCGGAGCAGAAGGCAGGGATAATTATCACTGAAATATCTCTGACATTTCCTTCAGGGTTTATGAAATCCTCAAGGCCTCTTTCTATCTTTGTCAGTGCCTTCCTCTGCTTCCTACGACCACGTGCCTTAACTCCTCCATCTCTCCAGCCTCCAACTCTTCTGTTCCATTGTGTGCTTGACTTCATTTTGGTGCCAGCTTCTTCCACTCTGTTTTTCTTTCTTGTTTCTTTTTTTTTTTTTCTCTTCATTTTGGTAATT